>SJYC01002612.1:0-17969 GCA_006408675.1 Madoqua kirkii
TTTATTAAAAAAAAATTTTGGTGTTGAATTGTATGAGCTATTTGTATGTGTTGGATATTAACCCCTTATCAGTCATATCATTTGCAAATATTTTATCCCATTTAGTAAGTTGTCTTTTTGTTCTGTTGATTGTTTCCTTTATTATGCAAAATTTTTAAATTTAAGTAGGTTCTACTTGTTTATTTTGTTTTTGTTTCCTTTATTTTGGAGGGTAAATCTAAAAATATTTCACTGCTACTATTTTTTTAATCTTTCTCACATTACTGAAAAACTTTGAGAGAGGTCAAGTTCCTCTTTGTTCTCTTTGGTACCTAACATATATTTAGAGCTCTTTTCCTCAAAACAGCTCCATGTTGCCTTCATTCCAGTGAATTCTCTAGTAAGTATTCAGAGATATTTAAGATTTGTTTCTGTTACTTGTTTGGTTTTATGTCTAACTTTTCCATTTCCACAGTAGTTTGGGTCACATTACCTTCAATTTCACAGATTTGTCATTCTCCATTTTTCTACATGGCCTTTGCTCAGGCTACTTCTTACTGAGGCATCTTTCATTAGTTGGCTCTGCACCATTCATTAAGGCTGTTTTTTTCTTGATACTTATGTCCATTTTCTAAAGATTTTACGTGTTACCTTTAATTCTAAAATTAATTAAAATTAATTTGTTTTAGAGAATTTTGTGACAGCCCTTGAGATAATTGGAAACCAATTGAACCTTGAATTGTATATACAGGAAAAAAAAGGCTATGTTTACAGATTTAATCCCTGCTAAGGAAAATGTATTTTAAATGAAAAAGCAAATCTTGTGTATAGACAGTCTTTGAAATACCCTTTATTAAATCTTAGTACTGTTTCTGGGTAGGGAGGCTTGAAAAGGACCTATGGGGCTCAGTTCTTGCTAAGGACACAATCTGAGGTCTAACCCATGGCAAAAACAAGTTTATTAAGGAAAGAAGACAAACAACAGAAAGAATACCTCAAGGCAGAGGTGGACCAAGCCTGAAGAGGCACTGACCTGATAATAATGAGGTAGGTGATTTTCAGCAATACGTGAACTGTGAACTCCCTGATGTACCAGCTGGTTTTAGAAAAGGCAGAGAAACCAGAGATCAAATTGCCAACATCTGCTGGATCATCAAAAAAGCAAAAGAGTTCCAGAAAAACATCTATTTCTGCTTTATTGACTGTGCCAAAGCCTTTGACTGTGTGGATCAAAATAATCTGTGGATAATTCTGAGAGAGATGGGAATATCAGGCCACCTAACCTTCCTCTTGAGAAACTTATATGCAGGTCAGGAAGCAACAGTTAGAACTGGACATGGAACAACAGACTGGTTCCAAATAGGAAAAGGAGTACGTCAAGGCTGTATATTGTCACTCTGCTTATTTAACTTCTATGCAGAGTACATCGTGAGAAATGCTGGACTAGAAGAAACACAAACTGAAATCAAGATTGCTGGGAGAAATATCAATAATCTCAGATATGCAGATGACACCACCTTTATGGCAGAAAGTGAAGAGGAACTAAAAAGCCTCTTTATGAAAGTGAAAGAGGAGAGTGAAAAAGTTGGCTTAAAGCTCAATATTCAGAAAATGAAGATCATGGCATCTGATCCCACCACTTCATGGGAAATAGATAGGGAAACCGTGGAAACAGTGTCAGAATTTATTTTGGGGGGCTCCAAAATCACTGCAGATGATGACTGCAGCCATGAAATGGAAAGACACTTACTCCTTGGAAGAAAAGTTATGACCAACCTAGATAGCATATTCAAAAGCAGAGACATTACTTTGCCGACTAAGATCCGTCTAGTCAAGGCTATAGTTTTTCCTGTGATCACGTATGGATGTGAGAGTTGGACTGTGAAGAAGGCTGAGTGCTGAAGAATTGATGCTTTTGAACTGTGGTGTTGGAGAAGACTCTTGAGAGTCCCTTTGACTGCAAGGAGATCCAACCAGTCCATTCTGAAGGAGATCAGCCCTGGGATTTCTTTGGAAGGAATGATGCTAAAGCTGAAACTCTAGTACTTTGGCCACCTCATGAGAAGAGTTGACTCACTGGAAAAGACTCTGATGCTGGGAAGGACTGGGGGCAAGAGGAGAAGGGGACGACAGAGGATGAGATGGCTGGACAGCGTCACAAACTAGATGAACGTGAATCACATCCATACATGACTCCTGGAAAAACCACAGCTTTGGATAGACAGGGCTTTTACATATTCATCTAGGCAGGCTTGGACTGACAGATTTATTGATAATTGCAAGTTACATAACAACAGATCTATGTCTTTCCCATAATCCTGTTTGTGTAATCAGATGTCTGTATGTATAGAATATTTATGAACCCTTAGTAGGCTCCATTGGGCTTCCCTGGTGGCTTTAGTTGGTAAAGCATCTGCCTGCAATACAGGAGACCTGGGTTTGATCCTTGGGTGGGAAGATCCCCTGGAGAAGCAAATGGCAACCCACTCCAGTACTCTTGCCTGGAAATTCCCATGGACGGAGGAGCCTGGTAGGCTATAATCCATGGGGTTGCAAAGAGTCAGACATGACTGAGCAACTTCGTACTCATAGTAGGCTCTTGGCTGCCTAAGGTCACCTGAGTACACAGCTGTGCATCAAGGGCTTGAGTGCCAGAGTTAGGGAAGCCTCTGTGGTTAGTTTGCATTCACTGTGTGCCTAGCACATATGGAGCTGGAAAAGTATCTGTGGTTATTTTGTAGCATATCTGTGAGCTCTTTTGGGTGCACTAGTACGTGTCTGGGGGGTGGGGTTTAGGATCAACTTGAATCTTTTTTGGCTAGGCCACCCCTCCTTGCTCATATCTAACTTCCTACCAAATAATACTGGGATGGAAGAAATACACATTTAAACGTAACCAAATTTGATTTTCAGCTCTACCATTTATCATGTCTATGACTTTGGACAATTTTGTATTCTAATTTTTGTAAAGCAGTTGCCTACTGGCAACTTTATGTATTTAACCAAAGACTTAACACATCCCAAGAACATAGTAATAATTCAATAAATATTAGGATAGTCATATTTTTGGTAGTCATTCTCATATTAAACTAAATTCTTACTACTCTACCTGGTTCACTATGTATATGTCCTTTTTTATCAACTCTGCTATAAGTTATTTAATAAACCGAAACCTTGGTTTATTAAGCTTTGTCATTTGTCTTTCTCCATCTATTGCTGCTAACTGCCAACCATTCTTTGCCCAGAAGTGAATGTATAATTAATACTGCTTTCATGAATATAAAATAAATGTATACCTGGCCATATTGTTAAAAATAAGCTTTATATTTTACCAGAATTTTAAATTCTTATAAGGCATACACATTTTATTGAAGCATTAACAAGTGTGTATATCTTACTGGTCACTTTCTTTCCTCTGGCTTGGGCTGATATTTATAGATTAACTGTTATAATCTTGTACGTGAATTAACTCAAAGATATTATTTATAACTTAAATCCACAGGACAGAAACATGTATATAGGGAAAGCTTAGCCATCTCAAACATTTTTGGATCATTAAAAAATGTATGCTATAAATATTTTTTCTACCTATTGTAAGTACATAAGACTTCTGCATAGCAGATTTATACAACATGTACATGGGAAGAGGCATACCTCTTTCAAAAGAGCCCATTATATAATAGTCACTAGAAAAGAATAAAGAGCTACAACAAAGTCGGAGGAAGGGAACAAGTTAATACAACTTAGGTGAATCATGGAATGACTCATGTCAAAAATAAGAAATTAATCATAATCCAAAATGCATTTATAGAAATGTATGCTGTTATGCCTTGATAACTTCACATTTCAACTACTCTCTGAGAATACACATTATTGATGTTTCTCCCAATATGCTATATAACTTTCACTTATGATGTTTTCACGTGTGATGCTTAAAATATGTATAGTGGCATAGCATCCATTCTTCTTTCAGTATCTTCTTAAAAACTATTTGCATCTGCTTCTGTGTTACCACTCAGAATCCTGTATAAAGTACATTTATGACTTTTGACTTTATGGTAAACAATCAAAATGTCTTTAGTTAATTCAAATGATATTTCAATACAGTGAAACCCCAGAAATGGAGCCACCAATTATTGCAACAATTGCATGCTACTTGTAACAGTATGTTGCACATGTTTTCATATAGTCACAACTCATGTTTCTTATGTATATATGTTCTCTTTTAAGAACATAGATTTTTATTTCAATATTAGGTAAACACTGAATTTTCATAGAGAGTTATTCAATTTTAACATTTTTACCAAGGCTTTGTTTCTTCTTCTATTGTAAAAAGTCATTCCCTCATTACTTTATAAAAAGTGGCCCACTGATAGAAGCAATAATAATTATGAATGTGAATTACTGCTCTCTTAAAGCATTTGTAAGAGATTATATACTGGTGGATTCAAACTGTAATTAGGCATATTTAATCACATAAAATTATAGTTCTTTAATTCCTTTCAAATGGAACATTAATGACCAATGGATCCATGAGTAAGTAAATAGAGAATAGAAGAAGGTGGCAGGGCAATGATGTTACAAAAGGAGGAGAGGCAAAATCTGAACACTGCAGTCTCCATTTAGTCAGGCCACCTTTCTGGCCATTTTATTTCAAAAGTCTATTAATGACTGAATGAGCAAAAAGCTAGACTTTATTCTCTAAAACAAGAAATCTAGCAATTGCATTGTTTTATTAAAAAGTTCAACAGCAGAAGCTTAAACACACTTTTGACATATTTCCTTTTTCATTCAAAGTTTGTATATGAACATTATTTTTCTTGTATCAGAGGGACTTAAGTGTGACACCAGCTCCCTGTCTTCCCTGACTTTGTCAAACAGAGGAGTGAATGGGTGAGCTGAAAGAGATTATACTGGAAAACAGAGACACTGTTGTCTCAGGACTGAATTTGTATTTTGGCTACTTTTATTAACATGAATGTCTTATTCTTATGAAATTGAATGCATACCATATAAATTATTATTGAACTAATACTACATGAAATAAACTATACAGTATAATCTAAAGAATGGCTTAGAATTTTTCTGACTCCCTTACATAATAAATGAAACTTTTATGTAAATACCACATGCAAAATAAAAAAGCTGACAGGATTATGAATCTCTTAGTGAAAGGCCTTTTTTATCTTGGGAAAATTCTCTTATCTAACTAATACTATTTTTAGTGATTGCAGTAGAACTGTCAAATTTTAAAAATATATTGATGTTAAAAATCTAAGTGTGAGAAAATAGTTTTAAATTAATTCCTTGATAATATATATTTTTAAACAAAAGGAGTTAAAAATGCCTCACTTACTGTCCTCAAGTTATATGACACTATCTGAGGTATATTAGTAAAAATTATTGTCTGATGGCCAACGAGGAAGGTGAGCTTTCCTGGTGACATCATAGCCTCTTGAATTTCCTTTATTGTCTTAGCAGGCCAGTTGAATTTTGGTCAAATGGGTTTCCCAGGTGGTGCTAGTGATAAAGAATCTGCCTGCCAATGCAGGAGATAAGAGACCTGAGTTCAGTCCCTGGGTCAAGGAAGGTACCCTGGAGGAGAGCATGGCAACCTGCTCTAATATCATTGCCTGGAGAATTCAACGGACAGAGGAACCTGGGGAGTTACAGTCAATGGGCATCACAAAGAGTCAGGCATAACTGAAGTGACTTAACACACACATATTGATCAAATATCATAATAGGAAGCTGAATGTCAAAGTTAAATCAGAGACAGAAATATAAGAATGCATCCTTGGATAACTGTCCATTGCTTTTCTTATGTGTCCATATATGTTTTTGCCATCTTTCTGTCAATGGATTCCAGTAAACATATTCTTGTAGGTTATTCAAGGTTTGTCATCATCAGCAGTATTAGACCTTGTTGTTGTTGTTTAGTCTTTAACTTATGTCTGACTCCTTTGCTACCCCCAAGGACTGTAGCCCGCCAGGCTCCTCTGTCCATGAAATTTTCCAGGCAAGAATACTAGAGCAGGTTGCTACTTCTTTCTCCCCCAGCACAGTGATAAAACCTATATCTCCTGCATTAGCAGGCAGATTCTTAACTACTGAGCGATCAGGGAAGCCCTTCGTTGTTGAATGAGTCACGTTTTTTTGCTGATTGTATGGAGCTTCTCCATCTTCAGCTGCAAAGGATGTAATCAATCTGATTTCAGTGTTGAGCATCTGGTGATGTCCATGTATAGAGTCTTCTCTTGTGTTGTTGGAAGAGGGTATTGCTATGACCAGTGCATTCTCTTGACATAACTCTGTTAGCCTTTTATGTGCTTCATTTTGTACTCCAAGGTCAAACTTACATTTTATTCCATGTATCTATTGACTTTCTACTTTTGCATTCCAATTCCCTATGATGAAAAGAACATCTCTTTTTGGTGTTAGTTCTAGAAGGTCTTGCAGGTCTTCATAGAACTGTTCAGCTTCTTCAGCATTACTGGTTGGAGCATAGACATGTATTACTGTGACGTTGATTAGTCTGTCTTGGGAGCAAACTGAGATCATTCTGTCATTTTTGAGACTGCACCCAAGATCTGCATGTCAGACTCTTCTGTTGACTATGAGGGCTGCTCCATTTATTCTAAGACGTTCTTACCCACAGTAGTAGATATAATGGTCATCTGAATTACATTCACCCATTTCAGTTCATTTTAGTTCACTAATTCCTAAACTGTCAATGTTCACTCTTGCCATCTTATATTTGACCATATCCAATTTACCTTTGATTCATAAACTTAACATTCCTGGTAACTATGCAATATTGTTCTTCACAATGTCAGAACTTATTTTCACTACTGGACACATTCACAAATGGGTGTCATTTCCAATTTGGCTCAGATTCTTCATCCTTTCTGGAGCTATTTCTCTGCTTCTCTCCAGTAGCATCAGTTCAGTTCAGTTCAGTTCAGTTTAGTCACTCAGTCGTGTCTGATTCTTTGTGACCCCATGAATCGCAGCACACCAGGCCTCCCTGTGCATCACCAACTCCCGGAGTTCACTCAGACTCACAACCATTGAGTCAGTGATGCCATCCAGCCATCTCATCCTCGGCCGTCCCCTTCTCCTCCTGCTCCCAATCCCTCCCAGCATCAGAGTCTTTTCCAGTGAGTTAACTCTTCGCATGAGGTGGCCAAAGTACTGGAGTTTCAGCTTTAGCATCATTCCCTCCAAAGAAATCCCAGGGCTGATCTCCAGAATAGACTGGTTGGATCTCCTTGCAATCCAAGGGACTCTCAAGAGTCTTCTCCAACACCACAGTTCAAAAGCATCAATTCTTCAGCACTCAGCCTTCTTCACAGTCCAACTCTCACATCCATACATGACCACTGGAAAAACCATAGCCTTGACTAGATGGACCTTTGTTGGCAAAGTAATGTCTCTGCTTTTGAATATGCTATCTAGGTTGGTCATAACTTTTCTTCCAAGGAGTAAGTGTCTTTTCATTTCATGGCTGCAGTCACCATCTACAGTGATTTTGAAGCCCCCAGAAATAAAGTCTGACACTGTTTTCACTGTTTCCCCATCTATTTCCCATCAGGTGATGGGACCGGATGCCATGATCTTTGTTTTCTGAATGTTGAGGTTTAAGCCAACTTTTTCACTCTCCTCTTTCAATTTCATCAAGAGGCTTTTTAGTTTCTCTTCACTTCCTGCCATAAGGGTGGTGTCTTCCGCATATCTCAGGTTATGAATATTTCTCCTGGTAGCATAGTGGTCACCTACCAACCTGGGGTTGGGGGGTGGTCGCTCATCTTTCAGTGTCATATCTTTTTCCCTTTTCATAGTGTTCATGGGGTTCTCAAGGCAAGAATACTGATGTGGTTTGCCATTCCTTTCTCCAGTGGACTACATTTTGTCAGAAATCTTCCACCATGACCTGTCTGTCTTGGGACTTCCTGCACAGTATGGCAGTTTCATTGAGTTACAAAAGGCTGTGACTCTTTGGTTAGTTTTCTGTAATTGTGGCTTTTGTTCTGGAGGCCTTGAGATTGAAATTCTTGCTTCTTCTGTCTTCCCTCTGATGGATGAGGATAGGAAACTTGTGTAAGCTTCCTGGTGGGAGGCACAGCTTGAGGGGATAACTGGATCTTGCTCTTGTGAGCAGGGCCATACTTAGTAAACCTTTAATCCAATTATCTACTTATGGGTAGGTCTATGCTCTCTACCTTTAGTTTGGCCTGAGGCTGCCCAGTCCTGGAGTCTTAAGTCTCTATAGTAGGGATGTAGGCTATTTGGTAGAGCTGATGGTAATTGGCTGTGACCCAACGCATTAAGCGCGGGTGACTGCAACCTGGCTCACTAAGTGTGACCGAGAGGAGTTACCCCATGTCTGAGGTCAGGGGCAAGGGCCGAGAGTGCCAGGCTACAACAGCACAGGAACGGCCAAAGGGAGCTACCCAAGTCCGAGGTCAGGGGCAGCCAGGAGGAGACACCCCGTGTCCAAGGTCAGGGGTGGCGGCCAAAGGAGCTACCCTGCATCCAAGGTCAGGGGTCGCCAGGAGAAGCCAACTCATGCCTGAAGCCAAGGGCGACGGCTGGGAGGAGCCACCCTGCACTAGAGGCCAGGGGCAGCAGCTGGGAGGTGCAACCCAAGGAGCTGTGGCTGAGCAGGTGCAGGAGGGTCTAGAGGAGCCATCTCACGTTGAAGGTCACGAAGAGTGGCAGTAAGGAGATAACCCTCGACCAAGGTAAAGAGCAGCCACTGTGCTTTGCTAGAGCAGCCATGCAGAGATACTCCATGCTCAAGGTAAGAGAAACCCAAGTAAGATGGATGGTAGGTGTTGCATGAGGACAGAAGAGGGCAGACACACTGAAACCATGCTCACAGAAAACTAGTCAATCTAATCACACTAGGACCACAGCCTTGTCTAACTCTTAAACCAAACTATGCCCATGGGGCAACCCAAGACGGGGGAGTCTGATAGAATGTGGTCCACTGGAGAAGGGAATGGCAAACCACATCAGTATTCTTGCCTTGAGAACCCCAAGAACAGTACAAAAAGGCAAAATGATAGGATACTGAAAGAGGAACATCCCAGATCAGTAGGTGCCCAATATGCTACTGGAGAGCAGTGGAAAATAATTCCAGAAAGAATGAAGGGATGAAGCCAAATCAAAAACAATACCCAGCTGTGGATGTGACTGGTGATAGAAGCAAGGTCCGATGCTGTAAAGAGCAATATTGCATAGGAACCTGGAATGTCCGGTCCATGAATCAAGGCAAATTGGAAGTGGTCAAACAAGAGATAGCAAGAGTGAACATCAACATTCGAGGAATCAGAGAACTAAATTGACTGGAATGGGTGAATTTAACTCAGATGACAATTATATCTACTACTGAGGGCAGGAATCCCTCAGAAGAAATGGAGTAGCCATCATGGTCAAAAAAAGTCCAAAATGCAGTGCTTGGATGCAATCTCAAAAATGACACAATGATCTCTGTTCATCTCCAAGGCAAACCATTCAATATCACAGTTATCCAAGTTTATGCCCCAATCAGTAATGCTGATAATGCTGAAGTTGAAAAGTTTTATGAAGACCTACAAGACCTTTTAGAACTAATACCCAAAAAGATGTTCTTTTCATTATAGGGGACTGGAATGCTAACATAGGAAGTCAGGAAACACCTGGAGTAACAGGTAAATTTGGCCTGGGAATGCAGAATGAAGCAGGGCAAAGGTTAATAGAGTTTTGCCAAGAAAATGCACTGCTCATAGCAAACACCCTCTTCCAACAACACAAAAGAAGACTCTGCACATGGACATCACCAGATGGTCAACACCGAAATCAGATTGATCATATTCTTTGCAGTGAAAGATAGAGAAACTCTATACAGTCAACAAAACAAGACTGGGAGCTGACTGTGGCTCAGATAATGAACTCCGTATTAACAAATTCAGATTCAAATTGGAGAAAGTAGGGAAAACGGCTAGACCATTCAGATATGACCTAAATCAAATCCCTTATGATTATACAGTTGAAGTGAGAAATAGATTTAAGGGTATACGGCTGATAGATAGAGTACCTGAAAGCTATGGAATGAGGTTCATGGCATTGTACAGGAGACAGGGATCAAGACCATTCCCATGGAAAAGAAATACAAGAAAGCAAAATGGCTGTCTGGAGAGGCCTTACAAATAGCTGTAAAAAGAAGAGAGGTGAAAAGCAAAGGAGAAAAGGAAAGATATAATCATCTGAATGCAGAGTTCCAGAGAACAGCAAGGAGAGATAAGAAAGCCTTCTTCAGCGATCAGTGCAAAGAAATAGAGGAAAGCAACAGAATGGGAAAGACTAGAGATCTCTTCAAGAAAATTAGAGATACGAAGGAAACATTTCATGCAAAGATGGGTTCAATAAAGGATAGAAATGGTATGGATCTAACAGAAGCAGAAGATATTAAGAAGAGGTGGCAAGACTACATAAAAAAACTGTACAAAAAAGATCTTCATGACCTGGATAATCACTATGGTGTGATCACTCATCTAGAGCTAGACATCTTGAAATGTGAAGTCAAGTGGGCCTTAGAAAGCATCACTATGAACAAAGCTAGTGGAGGTGATGGCATTCCAGTAGAACTATTTTAAATCCTGAAAGATAATGCTGTGAAAGTGCTGCACTCAATATGCCAACATATTTGTAAAACTCAGCCACAGGACTGAAAAGGTCAGTTTTCATTCCAATGCCAAAGAAAGGCAGTGACAAAGAATACTCAAACTACTGCACAATTGCACTCATCTCACATGCTAGTAAAAATAATGCTCAAATTTCTCCAAGCCAGGCTTCAGCAATATGTGAACTGAGAACTTCCTGATGTTCAAGCTGGTTTTAAAAAAAGCAGAGGAACCAGACATCAAATTGCCAACATCTGCTGGATCATGGAAAAAGCAAGAGAGTTCCAGAAAAACATCTATTTCTGCTTTATTGACTATGCCAAAGTCTTTGTCTGTGTGGAACAAAACAAACTGTGGAAAATTCTGAAAGGGATGGGCATACCAGACTACCTGACCTGTCTCTTGAGAAATCTGTATGCAGGCCAGGAAACAACAGTTAGAACTGGACATGGAACAACAGACTGGTTCCAAATAGGAAAAGGAGTACGTCAAGGCTGTATATTGTCACCTTGCTTATTTAGCATATGCAGAGTACATCATGAGAAAGGCTGGACTGGAAGAAACACAAGCTGGAATCAAGATTGCTGGGAGAAATATCAATAACCTCAGGTATGCAGATGACACCACCCTTATGGCAGAAAGTGAAGAGGAACTAAAAAGCCTCTTTATGAAAGTGAAAGAGGAGAATGAAAAAGTTGGCTTAAAGTTCAACATTTAGAAAACGAAGATCATGGCATCCGGTCCCATCACTTCATGGGAAATAGATAAGGAAACAGTGGAAACTGTGTCAGACTTTATTTTTCTGGGCTCCAAAATCACTGCAGATGGTGACTGCAGCCATGAAATGAAAAGACACTTACTCCTTGGAAGAAAATTATTACCAACCTAGATAGTCTATTCAAAAGCAGAGATATTACTTTTCGACTAAGGTCCATCTAGTCAAGGCTATGGTTTTTCCAGTAGTCATGTATGGATGTGAGAGTTGGACTGTGAAGAAGGCTGAGCACTGAAGAATTGATGCTTTTGAACTGTGATGTTGGAGAAGACTCCTGAGAGTCCCTTGGACTGCAAGGAGATCCAGCCAGTCCATTCTGAACAGATTAACCCTGGGATTTCTTTGGAGGGACTCATGCTAAAGCTGAAACTCCAATACTTTGGCCACCTCATGCAAAGAGCTGACTTATTGGAAAAGACTCTGATGCTGAGAGGAAATGGGGGCAGTAGAAGAAGGGGACTGCTGAGGATGAGATGGTTGGATGGCATCACTGACTCGATGGACAGGAGTCTAAGTGAACTCCAGAAGATGGTGATGGACAGGGAGGCCTGGCATGCTGCGATTTATGTGTAGCAAAGAGTAAGACATGACTGAGCAACTGAACTGAACTGAACTGAACTGAATTGTGATCTTCTGCAACAGTACTTATGAAAAGATGCCTGGCCTTATAGGACTGCTGCTGCAGTACCCCTGACTCTCCAACAGGCAACTGTCGATCCATGCCTCCCCTGGAGACTCTCCAACACTCACAAGCAGGTCTGGCTCTGTCTCTTGTGGGGTCACTGATCCTTTTGCTTGTTTCCTGGTATTCACCTGGCTTTGTTGTAAAGGTTTTAGGTCCCACATGAGACTTCCCATCCTAGAGATCCAGTAAAGGGACTGGGAAATCCTAGATAATCTCACTGAAAGTCAGCGAGATTTGTTTATAGAACTTATATATGACTGGGGAAACATACTTTTAGAGGGCACTAGCAAAAGCTTTCTCGTGCCACTCTTCAAGTCATTAATTCATTTGATCATGGATGTCTTCAGACAAATATGAAATGGCTAGCTGAAAAAACAGAAGAAACAAAGTTGTTACTGTAACTTAGAAGATTACACTAGTGAGTCCTCCATTGTCATTCTAATTCTTTTCCTGGTAGTTTTTATTGTTTCTTCTGCTTAAGCCACACTATACACTGTGTTTATTCCTGAAAAAGCCTGGCATAGTTTTAGTTCAGATTATTTTAAAGTGTTATTCCTCCAGTCTTGGGTTGTATTCCTTCAGATATATTCATAACTCACCCTCTCAGTTTAAATCTATACAGAAATATTACATCATCGAGTCCTTTACCCGTTCTTTATAAATTTGCAGTGTCTTTACTCTTGAATAGAACAGATTCCTCCTTAGTGCTTAATATTTACTACTGTTTTATATTTTCTCCTTAGCACTTAATAATATCACATCAAAAAAGCATGTGATTATTAGCTATTTTATTGTCTATGTTCAAATATTTTGTTCTTTTCTATCAAGTTTTTCTACTATTGTGTATCTTAATTACCTTATTACTCCTAAAGCACTCTGTTATAACCTATAACATCATTTTATGTAATACTTTGGGGAAAAGGGACCTGTTAGTGTCATGTTTAGTGAAAGCTGCATTATAGTTTCAGAAATACTAAAATATTCATGGAATTATAGGTGGACAATCACCAAAATAGAATGTATATCATGTTTGTCTGCTTTGTTCACTAGAATGATAATTTCATGAGGGCAGAGATTTTCTTAGTGCTTTCTCCAGTGCTATCAACTTTTATAGTGTCTATTATTCCTATTATGCAATAGGATGTACTTGATCTATATTTTTGACATAATAAATACTTGGATAGATTTTAGTTTTAAGTTCAGTTATTCTGATTACAGTGGTTGCATACTTTTCTGTGTCTTTTATCTTCTCTCTTCCATGCAGGACCAAGAAAAGGCACAAGTTGTAAAAGTAGTTGTTGATTAAATTGTATCAAGTTGAGGATCCTTACTTTGTGGAGTTGGGATTATGTGTATCTCTGTATGTATTTTACTTCAGAAAGCATGATTCTTTGTGATAAGTTACAGTTTAATTTATGAGTGGCAAAATGTAGAGTTTAAGTAGGAGTATGATAGGCTGCTGCTGCTGCTGCCAAGTCACTTCAATCATGTCTGACTCTGTGTGACTCCATAGATGGCAGCCCACCAGGCTCTGCCATCCCTGGGATTCTCCAGGCAAAAATACCGGAGCGGGTTGCCATTTCCTTCTCCAACGCATGAAAGTGAAAAGTGAAAGTGAAGTTGCTCAGTTGTGTCTGACTCTTAGTGACCCCATGGACTGGAGCCTACCAGGCCCCTCCATCCATGGGATTTTCCAGGCAAGAGTACTGGAGTGGGTTGGCATTTTCTTCTCTGTATGATAGGCAATTATGGCCTATTTAGTGCCTCATAATGCCCTACTATGCCTGACTTCTAGGTTATAGTTCAATTCATAGTCTTAAGAGGACCAGACTTGCTCCATTTCTCTGTTCTCAAACCTCTCGGAGGTAGAAGTACCAAAGTAGGGATGTAGCCCATACCGTTGAGACACTTCCTAAGAATTGCATCTACTTTTTCTTGTTAGATCTTCTTGATCAGTGATTCCTTCTGACCAAATACAGTGCTAAGAGAAGAAGAAGAATTTAAAATTATTTGTCTAGATGACTAATATGCTAACTATTTCTTAGAAAAGTTAATTAATTTTGTGGAATAGTGTATTCCACATAGAAGAGTCTATCAGTATCTTTCCTCCTAGAGTTAGAATATAATATGACTCCCTAAGAAAGACATCATGGAGTCCTATACAGTTATTATTTTGAGCTCATAGTCCCTGTTTTCTCAGGGATAAGCTGGATATAGATCCTCATATTCTAATAACCTGTAAACTATATCACAATTTAAAATCGTCTGAATATGGCATTCCTACTAACCAAGTTTAGGGGCAAAACAAATATGAGGAAATTAAGAATGGATGATGGTAAATATGCAGTAGTCACTAGTCAGCTTTTATCACATCCTATAAGGCAAGAATAGGAAAGAATCCCTTCTATGACAGAAGATCATTTCCTACAGGTTCCATCATCTGAGTTTGACAGTGGAGAATACATGATGGTTTCTCCACTTTTATAGTGGGTTTCCTGCTGGTCTACAATTGAGCTTGCTGTTTCTTTATGGTGTGAGAAATTACAACCTTTATCAAGGTTGTGGTTTTGACATTGTAATTTCCTCCAAAACTTAATAGGTTTCCAGTCAATTTTCTTCTAGGACTTTCCACGTGCAAGCAATTGCTGCTGAGGATTTTGCTGATATATATTAATTGAAGCTTAAAGACTCTTGTCTTTTATTTGTCACCCTCTTGCTTATTGTAAACTACTTTGAGAATTCCCATAACAATAGGACTGGGTGGAAAAGAAAGAAAGTAGTCTGGTCTGCTCTACAGAGAATAAAATGTCTTTTAAATAGGCCTGGAGAAGTAGTCTTATCACGTTGAAGTCTGTGTTTGAGAGCCACCATTAATAATGACTTTGGTTTGAATTACCAACATATTTGTTTCTTCAGTTCTCTGAGTCCTCAAATTATTGGACTTTCAATCAATGAAAATTGCCTTGCACAGGCCTAGATTGCTTTCTGAGGCAGGATGGTGATCATTCCCACTCTGCTTTTTGGGTGGTAAATTCTAGTCTGAGAGTATTACTCTCCATTAAGCAACAAGGAATGGCTAATGAATACCTACAGTTTGAAAATCTGAATTTCTCTAGTGCAATAGCCTCCTTTAGCACATGATCTGCTTTTGAACAAAAACAAATACACAGTTGTGCCACATATTTTGACACAACATAGCAGATATTATTAACTTCTAGTATCCAATTTTTGTCATTCAACATACAACAAATTTCAGTAATCCAACAGTGTATGCTTAAATTCTGGTACTTGTAGCACTATAAACCAAGTACTAAAATTCTGCTTTCATTAAGGTTAGGTTTAGCTGTGAGTGTCAGAATACCTGTATTGAAAGTTATTGGAACATGAAATTCTAATAGGCAGTCCTGGATTCCCACAGAATTGCATTTAGGGTCCTTCTATCTAAAGGCAGTAGGATATGGCAGATGAGAGCATGAGTTCTGGTGCAATAATAACTTTGTTGAAGTTTTGTGTCACTACTATATGTATGGACTATGCCTTATAAATCTATCTTCATGTTCTTTAATTTTTGCAACTATAAAATTTGAGATAACATGAAATAGCTCATAGAGGAGTTGTGAGAATTAAGGCGGTTAATACCTACAGTGACCTTGGAACGCTTTCAGGTACAGGGTAAATTATATACATGTGAGCTTGTAATCCATTAGCTTCAGCTATGTAACAACATCCTAGAACTAGTGATTTAAAATATCAGCCATTTTTGTTGCTCATTTTTCTTTGAGTTACCAATTTGAACTGGTTATGGATGAGCCTAGCTGATGTCTAGATGTGATTTGCTCATCAGTCTGTGGTCATTTGGTAGGCCCATTGAGGCTGGCTTGTTTATTGTGACCTCACTGAGAAAGCTGGCCCTTTATTGATGTGTTTGCTCATCCTCTGTAGAGTTGGAGTGAGAATCTTCACATGGCATTGGTGACAAGGCTATTAAAAGAAGACAGCAGAGCAAATTTTAGTGTACAACATTTTTCCAAATCTGTGTTTGTATTGTTTTCTACTGTCCCACTGACCAAAGGGAAAGGCAGGGTCATCCCATATTCAAGAAGTAAAGATGCTATCAGAGCAGGCAGTCCAAAGATGGTGGAGGAATAGGACAGGGAGACCACTTTCTCCCTCACTAATTCATCAAAAGAACATTTCAACACTGAGTAAATTTCACAAAACAACTTCTGAATGCGGGCAGAGGACATCAGGCATGCAGCAAAGCAGATTATTGGCTTCAAAAACAGGTAGGAAAAAATATAAAAGATGAAAAAAGAGACAAAGGAGGTAAGGAGGGAGCTCCATCCTGGGAAGGGAATCCCATCCCAGGAAGAGACTCTTAAAAATAGAGGTTTCCAAACACCAGGAAACAATCTCACAGCCGAGTCTGTGGCGAGCCTTGGAAGCACAGAGGGCAACATAACAGGAAGGAAACATAAATAAATAGCTAAAACCAACAGAATATGAGCCCAACAATAAATCCACCAGCGGAAAAGCCGCGCAGATGCCTGCATCCTCCACTAGCAAGTGGGGGTTGGGCAGGGAGAAGCAGGAGGTGCAAGCGGCAGTGCTTTCTAAGAACTGGGCCATGGGAGACATGGGCTGCAGTGGTTTTTTTGAGAATAGGGCCATAACGCCCCACGCGTGGCCAGAACAAACTAACTTGGGCTAGGAAACCAGACTGTGGGATAGCTACCACACGAAACGCTTGAACACAAGACACCGCCAGGACCACACACAGGACAAAGGATGGATTGGAAATAGCTGGCTGCATACCATCCACCTCCAGTGACAGGCAGCCAGAGCCTTAAGAGCTGGAAGGGGGCAATCGCAGCCCAGGAGAGACATTACCTACCAAATTACAAGCAGGTTTCTTTTCTAACTAAGACTTCTGGGGGCTCTAACAGTCATCATCCACCTGAGAAGGAGCCCCAGTGGTACACCCAGAAAACTGAGCAGCACGGAAAGGCCATAAGTCGCAGCAATTGTGCTCACCAAACTCCCTAGTTACTCGGACCTGAGAAGGGCACAAAACGCATCCCCAATCAAGTCTGCACCTTGGAGGGCTTCCTGATCACCAAACCTGAGTGGCTTAGACCGGGGAGGTGCGTGAAGCCTAGGGCCAGCCTCAGACGGTTACCTAGTGGAACAATGTAGAAACTGTGTGCTCTGCGAGCAGGGGAAAGCCCAGCGTAGAGTCCACCACCACCCTCCCTGTGTCAAGATGGAAATCAGACACTGAAGAGACCAGCAAACAGAGGAAATTAAACAGAGGGAACTGCCTTGGTAGTGACCCCACACAGCCCACAACGCCAGAAAAAGGGCCAGATATACCTTTACTACTTTTATGATCAATCTTTTTATTTTTCAGTTGATGTGGATGCGTAATTGTTTTTTCTTTTTTTTTTTAATTTTATTTTTTCTTCTTTTCTTTTTCATCTCCTTTTTTTTAACTTTTATAACCTATTACTTAAAAAAAAAAAACAACTATTTTTAAAGCAAATGCTGTATGTAGTCTTTTTGTGGTGGATATTGTTGTCTCTTAATAATTCTGGTGGCTTTTCTTTTTTTTCTCCTTCTTCTTTTCTTTAATATTGTATTTTTGAAAATTCAATCTCTACTCCAGGTTTTTAATCTTTGCATTTTGATATTTGCTGTCAATTTTGTACATTTAAAAACCTAATCTTCAGTACCCAATTTTACCTGAAAGCAAGATTACTGGCTTGATCACTCTGTCTCCTTCCTCCCCCTTCTCTTCTATACCCAACTCTGTGAATCTCTGTGTTCCAGAAGGTGGAGAACACTCAGGGAACTGGTTACTGGC
>SJYC01002614.1:0-14602 GCA_006408675.1 Madoqua kirkii
TTAAGCTACCCAGTCTATGGCATTTTTGTTATAGCAATTCCAAGGACTATATAGGTGTCACTACAATAATTACAGGACTAATAGATGTGCCAAAAAGCAACCTCCATACCTAATGAAAAGGTATTTTATGGGGACCTTTTGCATGTATATAAATATATAACCTGAGTGGGCATGGGTCACTAGAGTTAATATTGTATTTCATCATCACATTGCTTTAGTTAAGCCATATGGTCAATGTCATTGTGTATTTTCACCTTCAGTTATCGTACATGGCAAAACATGAGGCTACTCAGACATAGAAAACACCCTCTTCTAACAACACAAGAGACAATTCTACACATGGACATCACCAGATGGTCAATACCAAAATCAAATTGTTTGTATTATTTGTAGCTGAAGATGGAGAACCTCTATACAGTCAGCAGAAACAAGTCTAAAATCATGAACTCATTCTTGCCAAATTCAGACTTGAATTGAAGAAAGTAGGGAAACCCACTAGACCATTCAGGTATGCCATAAATCATATCCCTTATGATTATACAGTGGGAGTGACAAATAGATCAAAGGGTTAGATCTGATAAACAAAGTGCCTGAAGAACTATGGATGGTGATTCTTAACACTGTATAGGAGGCATTGATTAAAAGCACTCCCAAGAAAAAGAAAAACAAAAGGCAAAATGGTTGTCTGAGGAGCCTTACAAAGAGCTGAGAAAAGAAGTGAAAGACAAAAGAGAAAAGGAAAGATATACCTATCTAAATGCAGAATTCCAAAGAATAGCAGCAAGAGATAAGAAAGCCTTCTTAAGTGAACAATGCAAAGAAATAGAGAAAATCAATAGAATGGGAAAGACTAGAGATCTCTTAAAGAAAAATAAAGATATAAAGGGAACATTTCACACAAAGATGGGCACAATAAAGGACAGAAACAATTAAGGACCTAACAGAAGCAGAAGATATTAAGAATAGGTGGCAATAATATTCAGAAGAACTATATAAAAAATATCTTCATGACTTGAATATCATGATGGTTCTATCACTTATCTAGAGCCAGACATTCTGGGGTATGAAATCAGATGGGCGTTAGGAAGCATCGCTATGAACAAAACTAGTAGAGGTGATGAAATTCCAGCTTAGCTATTTCAAATCCTAAAAGATGATGCTATGAATGTGCTGCACTCAATATGCCAACAAATTTGGAAAACTCAGCAGTGGCCACAGGACTGGAAAATATCAGTTTTCATTCCAATGTCAAATACAGGCAATGCTAAATAATGTTTAAACTATTGCACAGTTTCACTCATTTCCCATGCTAGCAAGGTCATGTTCATTAGCAAAGTCATGCTCAAAATCCTGCAAGGAAGGCTTCAACATAACATACACTAAGAATGTCCAGGTGTTCATGCTGGATTTGAAAAAGACAGAAGAACCAGAGATCAAATTGCCAATATCTGTTGGATCATAGAAAAGGCAAGAGAATTCCAGAAAAAAACATCTACTTCTGCTTTACTAGCTATACTAAAGCCTTTGACTATGTGTATCACAATAACTGTGGAAAATTCTTCAACAGATGGGAATACCAGACCACCTTACTGCCTCCTGTGAAATTGTATGAAGGTCAAGAAGCAACAGTTAGAACCAGACATGGAACAATGAATTGGTTCAAAATGGGAAAAGAGTATGTAAAGGCCATATTTTGTCACCCTGCTTATATGCAGAGTATATCATGTGAAATGTCAGGCTGGATGAAGCACAAGCTGGAATCAAGATTGTCGGGAGAAATATCAATAACTTTAGATATGCAGCTGACACCACAGTTATGGCAAGAAGAGAAGAGGAACTAAAGAGTCTCTTGATGAAGATGAAAGAGGATAGTGAAAAGGCTGACTTAAAACTCAACATCCAAGAAGCTAAGATCATGGCATGTGATCCCATCACTTCATGGCAAATAGAAGGGGAAATAATGGAAACAATGAGAAACTTCATTTTCTTGGGCTCTGAAATCACTGAAGATGGTGACTGTAGCCATGAAATTAAAAGATGCTTGCTCCTTGGAAGAAAAGCTATGACAAACCTAGACCACATATTAAAAAACAGAGACATACTTTACCAACAAAGGTCCATCTAGTCAAAGCTAAGGTTTTTCTATTACTCGTGTGTGGATGTGAGAGTTGGACCATAAAGAAGACTGAATGCCAAAGAATTGATGCTTTTAAACTATAGTGTTAGAGAAGACTCCTGAGTATCCATGGAACTGCAAGGAGATCAAACCAGTCAATCCTGAGGTAAATCAACCCTGAATAGTTATTGGAAGGACTGATGCTGAAGGTCAATATTTTGGGCACCTTATATGAAGAGCTGACTCATTGATGAAGACCCTGATGTTGAGAAAGATAAAAGGCTGGAGGAGAAGAGAATGACGAAGGGTGAGATGTTTGGATAGCATCACTCAATAGACATAATTTGAGCAAGCCTTGTGAGACAGTGAAGAACAAGGAAGCCTGGCTTGCTGCATTCCATGGGGTTGCAAAGAGTTGGACATGACTGATCAACTGTACAACAATTCAGACATCAGAAGTATATGAACTTATGTCATTCATGCAGAAACAAAGGGGTATTAGCTGAATACACCAGCTTTGTGAGTTACCATTAATAGCCTCAACCACAGCAGAATAATTCAGGACTGGTTATATCCACATGAATTTTTCTATAATGTGTGAAGAGAAATGACAAACCCTCAGACTGACAACCTCAATTATCACTAGATTCAGAGAGATCCAGGGGTCAAACAGTGCATTAGTTTTCCTTTTCTACTTCTAACATTTCCTAGGCCTAAGATGTTAATTTTCCAGACACTGGAAATTTTTGAACAAACTCTGGGAGATGATGAGGATAGGGAAACCTGGTGTGCTGCAATCCACGGGGTTCCATACTGTCGGACACAACTTGGCAATTGAAAACGACCACCATCACAAATTGCCATGTCCCAATTAAGCAGCTATAAATTCTCCTTTTTCTCCTAACCTGCACTTTACTGGCATTTAGACTGATTATCCAGAAGGGTTATAGGGGAATATGAAATTTTCAGAATAGGTCTCTATAATCCCATTCCATCCTGATCATTAATAGCTAGCAGTCAAAGGGGAAATAGGATGGAATATGCTGCATATCAATAACCTCAGATATGCAGAGGGCAGGAGGAGAAAGGGGTGGCAGAGGATGACTTGGTTGTGACAGAGTCATTTCCTAGGCAGGTTGATAAGAAGTCTAGGGATCCCTAAGTAGAGAGGGGTGTGGAATTCTCAAGGAGGAAGAAAGGACAAACTTTTTTCCTTCTCTACATTCCTTAGGATTATAACAATAATGTATTCTGCCTGAGGACAGTCTCTGGATTAAATCTTCTGGCTAATTCTGTAAATTATGGGAGTAGACCCGCTCTTTACAAGGATTCAGTTCAGTTCAGTTCAGTCACTCACTCAGTCGTGTCTGACTCTCTGTGACCTCATGAATCACAGCACACCAGGTCTCCCTGTCCATCACCATTTCCTAGAGTTCACTCAGATTCACGTCCATCGAGTCCATGATGCCATCCAGCCATCTCATCCTCAGTTGTCCCCTTCTCCTCCTGCCCCCAATCCCGCCCAGCATCAGAGTTTTTTCTAATGAGTCAGCTCTTCTCATGAGGTGGCCAAAGTACTAGAGTTTCAGCTTTAGCATCATTCCTACCAAAGAAACACCAGGGTTGATCTCCTTCAGTATGGACTGGTTAGATCTCCTTGCAGTCCAAGGGACTCTTGAGTCTTCTCCAACCCCACAGTTCAAAAGCATCATTTCTTTGGTGCTCAGCCTTTTCCACAGCCCAACTCTCACATCCATGCATAACCACAGGAAAAACCATAGACTTGACTAGATGGACCTTAGTCAGCAAAGTAATGTCTCTGCTTTTGAATATACCATTCAAGTTATGACTAGGTTGGTCATAACTTTCCTTCCAAGGAGTAAGCATCTTTTAATTTCATGGCTGCAATCACCATCTGCAGTGATTTTGGAGCCCAAGAAAATGAAGTCTGACACTGTTTACACTGTTTTCCCATCTATTTCCCATGAAGTGATGGCACCGGATGCCATGATCTTCGTTTTCTGAATGTTGAACTTTAAGCCAACTTTTTTGCTCTCCTCTTTCACTTTCATCCAGAGACTTTTTAGCTCCTCTTCACTTTCTGCCATAAGGATGGTATCATCTGCATATCTGAGGTTATTGATATTTCTCCCAGCAATCTTGATTCCAGCTTGTGTTTTTTCCAGTTCAGCATTTCTCATGATGTACTCTGCATAGAAGTTAAATAAGCAGGGTGACAGTATACAGCCTTGACGTACTCCTTTTCCTATTTGGAACCAATCTGTTGTTCCATTTCCAGTTCTAACTGTTGCTTCCTGGCCTGCATACAGATTTCTCAAGGGGCAGGTTAGGTGGTCTGGTATTCCCATCTCTTTCAGAATTTTCCAGTTTATTGTGATCCACACAGTCAAAGGCTTTGGCATAGTCAATAAAGCAGAAGTAAATGTTTTTTTCTGAAACTCTCTTGCTTTTTCCATGACCCAGCAGATGTTGGCAATTTGATCTCTGGCTCCTCTGCCTTTTCTAAAGCCAGCTTGAACATCTGGAATTTCATGGTTTACATACTGCTGAATCCTGGCTTGGAGATTATACTTACAAAAAATTCTTATTATATTTACAAGGATTACATAACAATAATGTATTCTGCCCGAGGACAGTCTCTGGATTAAATCTTCTGGCTAATTCTGATATCTTAAAATGTAAATTATGGGAGTAGGTCTGGTGAGGTCTTTACAACCTCCAGACATTCTTTGGATTCACTGGAGAGTATATAAACTCATTGCTAACACTAACAAGTGGGTACTCTTTCCGCCCTCTTCTGATGCCTATGTCAGAAACCTTCCCTATCTGCTTTATACTTTAATAAAATTTTACTATACAAAAGCTCTGAGCAATCAAGCCTCATCTCTGGCCCCAGATTGAATTCTTCTCCTCCGAGGGCCAAGAATCCCAGCGTCGTGATGCAACAACAACCTTTCAGTTGGATGGCATTGCTGACTGCATGGACATGAGTTGAAACAAACTCCAGGAGACAGTGAAAGACAGGGAAACATGGCGTGCTACAGTTCATGGGGTTGCAAAAAGTCAGACACAACTTAGTGACTGAACAACAACATGTCTTTTACAGGTATTCTGCCTTGTCCAATGGAAGTATCTCTGACTTCTGTCCAGATCTGGGTAGTATCAAATTAGTGTCCTCCAATGAGTCCTAGTGTACTCTTCAATATACCATAGTAGTATTTAGCAGCAGCTTAGTCACTAAGTCATGTCTCACTCTTCTGACCTCACAGACAATAGCCTGCCAGGCACCTCTGTCTGTGGGATTCTCCAGGCAAGAATAATGGAGTGAGTTGCCATTTCCTTCTCTAGGAGATCTTCCCAACCTGGGAATTGAAACCGGGTCTCTGTTTTGCAGGCAGATTCATATGCATTGCAGGCAGATTGAATGCACCATGAATTAATTTAAACATCAGATATTATAAATTTGTGTATAGTAATCATAAAACATGTTTATGATTTTTGAAGCTTAGCCAGTCAGTTCAGTCACTCAGTCATATCTGACTCTTGCAGCCTCATGGACTGCAGCATGCCAGGCTTCCCTGTCCACCACCAAAATATGGAGTTTGCTCAAGCTTATGTACACTGAGTCAGTGATGCCATCCAGCCATCTCATCCTCTGTTGTCCCCTTCTCCTCTTGCCTTTAATCTTTCCCAGCATCACGATCTTTTCCCCTGAGTCAGTTCTTCACATCATGTGGCCAATGTATTGGAGCTTCAGCTTCAGCATCAGTCCTTCCAATAAATATTCGAGATTGATTTCCTTTAGGATGGACTAATTTGGTCTCCTTGCAGAGCAAGTGACTCTAAAGAGTCTTCCCAACACCACAATTCAAAATCATCAATTCTTCAGTGCTCAGGTATCTTTATGGTCCAACTCTCAAATCCACACATGACTACCTATGCTATAGAGAAAACATAGCTTTAACTAGGAAGACCTTTGTCAGTAAAGTAATGTCTCTGCTTTTTAATACACTGTCTGGGTTAGTCATAGCTTTTCTTCCAAGGAATAAGTGTCTTTTAATTTGATGACTTCAGTTACCATCTGCAGTGATTTTGAAACTCAGGAAAATAAAGTCTCTCACTGTTTCCATTGTTTCCCATGCATTTGCCATGAAGTGATGGGACCAGATGCCATGAACTTCATTTTTTGAATGTTGAGTTTTAAGCCAGATTTTTCACTTTTATCTCTCTTTTTCATCAAATGGTTCTTTAGTTCTTCACTTTCTGCCATAAGGGTGGTGTAATCTGCATATATGAGGTTATTGATATTTATCCTGGCAATCTTGATACCACCTTGTGCTTCAACCAGCCCAGCATTTTGCATGATGTACTGTACACGTAAGTTAAATAAGCTGGGTGACAATATAGAGCCTTGACATAATCCTTTCCCAATTTTGAACCAGTCCATTGTTCCATGTCCAGTTCTAACTGTTGCTTCTTAACCTGCATATAGATTTTTCAGGAGGTAGGTAAGGTGATCTCATATTCCTTTCTCTTTAAGAATATTTCACAATTGTTGTGATCCACATATCAAAGGCTTTGGCCATAGTCAATAAAGCAGAAGTAGATGTTTTCCTGGAATTCTCTTTCTTTTTCTATGATCCAACAGATGTTGGCAATTTGATCTCTGATTCTGCTGCCTTATCTAAATCAAACTTCAGCATCTGGAAGTTTGTGGATCGTGTGTACTAGTGAAGCTTCACTTCAAGAATTTTCAATGTTAATTTGCTAGCATGTGAGATGAGTGCAATTGTATGGTAGTTTGAAGATTATTTGGCATTGATTTTCTTTGGAGTTGGCATGAAAACTGCCCTTTTTCAGTCCTGTGGCCACTGTTGAGTTTTCCAAATTTGCTAGCATATTGAGTGTTCCAGAAATGGATGTTTATCTGAAATTCTCTTGCTTTTTCGATGATCCAGAGGATGTTGGCAATTTGATCTCTGCTTCCTCTGCCTTTTCTAAAACCAGCTTGAACATCTGGAAGTTCACGGTTCACATATTGCTGAATTTTGAGCATAACTTTACTAGCATGTGAGATGATGCAATTATGTGGTAGTTTGAGTATTCTTTGGCATTGCCTTTCTTTGGAATTGAAATGAAAACTGACCTTTTCCAGTCCTGTGGCCAATGCTGAGTTTTCCAAATTTGCTGGCATATTGAGTGCAACACATCCACAGCTTATCTTTCAGAATTTGAAATAACTCAACTGGAATTTCGTCACCCACTAGCTTTGTTTGTGATGCTTCCTAAGGCCCACTTAACTTCAGATTCCAGGATATTTGGCTCTATGTGAGTGATCACAGCATCAGTATTATCTAGGTCATGAAGATTTTTTTTGTACAATTCTTCTCTGTATTCTTGCAACTTCTTCTAAGTATCTTTTGCTTCTGCTAATTCCCTACCATTTCTGTCCTTTATTGAGCCCATCTTTGCATGAAATGTTCCTTTGGTACCTGTAATTTTCTTGAAGAGATCTCTAGTCTTTCTCATTCTGTTCTTTTCCTCTATTTCTTTGCATTGATCGCTGAAGAAAGCTTTGTTATCTCTCCTTCCTATTCTTTGGAAGTCTGCATTCAATGGGCATATCTTTCCTTTTCTCATTTGCTTTTCACTTCCCTTCATTTCCTAGCTATTTGTAAGGCCTACTCAGACAGCCATTTTGCTTTTTTGCATTTCTTTTTCTTGGGGATGGTCTTGATTCCTGTCTCCTGTACAATGTCATGACCTCTGTCGATAGTTCATCAGACACTCTGTATAACAGATCTAGTCCCTTAAATCTATTTCTCACTTCCACTGTATAATCATAAGGGATTTGACTTAGGTCATACTTGGATTGTCTAGTGGTTTTCTCCACTTTCCTCAATTTAAATCTGAATTGGCAATAAGGAGTTCATGATCTGAGCCACAGTCAGCTCCTGGTTGTGTTTTTGTTGACTGTATAGATCTTTTCCATCTTTGGCTGCAAAAAATATAATCAATCTGAATTTGATGTCGACCATCTAGTGATGTCCATGTGTAGAGTCTTCTCTTGCGTTGTTAAAAGAGGGTGTTTTCTATGACCAGTGGGTTCTTTCGGCAGAATTCTATTAGCCTTTGCCCTGCTTCTTTCTGTACTCCAAGGCCAAATTTGCCTACTACTCCAGGTGTTTCTTGACTTCCTACTTTTGCATTCCAGTCCCCTATAATGAAAAGGACATCTTTTTTGGGTGTTAGTTTTAGAAGGTCTTGTAGGTCTTCATAGAACTGTTCAGCTTCAGCTTCTTCAGTGTTACTGGTCAGGGCATGGATTTGGATTACTGTGATATTGAATGGTTTGCTTTGGAGATGAACAGAGATCATTCTGTCATTTTTGAGACTGACTATGCCAAAGCCTTTGACTGGGTGAATCACAATAAACTGTGGAAAATTCTTAAAGAGATGGGAATGCCAGACCACCTGACCTGCCTCTTGAGACATCTGTATGCAGGTCAGGAAGCAACAGTTAGAACTGGATATGGAACAACAGACTGGTTCCAAATAGGAAAAATAGTACGTCAAGGCTGTATATTGTCACCCTACTTATTTAACTTATACACAGAGTACATTATGAGAAACACAGGGCTGGAGGAAGCACAAACTGGAATCAAGATTGCTGGGAGAAATATCAATAACCTCAGATATGCAGATGACAACACCCTTATGTCAGAAAGTGAAAAGTTGGCTTAAAGCTCAACATTCAGAAAACTAAGATCATGGCATCCAGTCCCATCACTTCATGGCATATAGATGGGGAAACAGTGGAAATAGTGGCTGACTTTATTTTTCTGGGCTCCAAAATCACTGCAGATGGTGACTGCAGCCATGAAATTAAAAGACACTTATTCCTTGGAAGGAAAGTTATGAGCAACCTAGACAGCATATTAAAAAGCAGAGACATTACTTTGCCAACAAAGGTCCATCTAGTCCAGTCTATGGTTTTTCCAATGGTCATGTATGGATGTGAGAGTTAGACTACGAAGAAAGTTGAGTGCCAAAAATGTATGCTTTTGAACTGTGGTATTGGAGAAGACTCTTGAGAGTCCCTTGTACTGAAAAGAGATCCAAACAGTCCATCCTAAAGGAGATCATCCCTGTATGTTCATTTGAAGGACTGATGTTGAAGCTGAAACTCCAGTGCTTGGCCACCTAATGCGAAGGGCTGATTCATTTGAAAAGACCCTCATGTTGGAAAAGATTGAGGGTAGGAGAAGAAGGGGACAACAGTGGGTGAGGTGGTTGGATGGCATCCCCGACTCAATGGAAATGGGTTTATGTGGACTCTGGAAATTGGTGATGGACAGGGAGGCCTTGTGTATGGCAGTTGATGGGGTCACAAGGAGTCGGACATGACTGAGTGATTGAACTGAACTGAACTGAATGTAGCACTTTGACAGCATCATGTTTTAGGATTTGAAATAGCTAAGCTAGAATTCCGTCACCTGTACTAGTGTGATAGGTCATAGTAATGTTTCCTAAGGCCCACTTGACTTCACACTTCAGGTTATTTGGTGTAGATGAGTGATCAGCCATTGTGGTTATCTGGGTTGTGAAGATCTTTTTTGTATAGTCCTTCTGAGTATTCTTGCTACCTCTTCTTAATATCTTCTGCTTCTGTTAGGTCCATACTGTTTCTGTCCTTTATTGTGCCCGTCTTTCCATTAAATGTTCCTTTGGTATCTAATTTCTTGAATATATAAATATACTTATTAAAAATAAGATACTGTACCTCATGCTGGCACTCAGTCACTCAGTCATGTCCAACTCTTTGTGACCCCATAGACTGTAGCCCTCCAGGCTCCCCTCTCCATGGAATTTGCAGACAAGAACATTGAAGTGAGTTTCTATTTCCTCATCCTGAATATTATACTTATCACCACTTATGATTGTTCAATATAAAGAACATGGTAATGTTAAAACTTAATTGCAACCTTACTTTCATTAGCTTTTAATCATACAGAAACAAATTATTTTTGGCTTTGTGAAAGTGGGGGAGTGGTCTATGTTATGAATATCTTTTATTCTGTAAGAATGAGAATTTCAAGGTTACTTCTCCACAACTTAGTATAGTTAATATCAGTCAATATACCTATACACTGAAACTGTTAGCTAAAATCTGAAACTCCAGAATCTCAGTCATATTGGCTAATATTGTCTTCTTTTGACCACTTGTGAATATAGGTCTGTATTCAACAGCCTACCAAAGATTCTTCCTTCAGTTTTAAGTGTGTACATGACTCTCTAAGGTTAAACTAACATGAGCATTATGACTTTGATAAATGCCATCTCCTTTATGTTTATAATTCAACCAAGCCTGACCTATCCTCCTATTTCATACTAAAGTGAGATATGGAATCGTTATTGGATGGCTCATTAAAAAAGGATCTTAATACAAATAAATCACTTTGTATCTTTTTCTTTGTTCAGGTTTCATATAACTACTACATAAAAGCAACCTTAAATTTTACTTCCAACTACTTTTTTGCTGGTAAGTGTGAACTAGTCACATTGCAAATTTACTGATCTCTTAAGTAAAGTGAACTCCAACTCTATCAGACCATCCTAACCCCTAAAGTCTTCTCATTTCAGTTCAGTTGCTCAGTCATGTCTGACTTTTTGTGACCCCATGCACTGTAGAATGACAGGTCTCCCACTCTATCACCAACTCCTGGAGTTTTACCCAAACTCATGTCCATTTAGTTGGTGATGCCATCCAATCATCTCTTCCTCTGTTGTCCCATTCTCCTCCTGCTTTCAATCTTTCCCAGCATCAGGATCTTTACCAATTAGTCAACTCTTTGCATCAGATGGCCAAAGTATTGGAATTTCAGCTTCAACATCAGTCCTTCCAATGTACACTCAGGACTGATCTCCTTTAGAATGGATTGGTTGCATCTCCTTGCAGTCCAAGGGACTCTCAAGAGTCTACTCCAACACCACAGTTCAAAAGCATCAATTCCTTGGCCATCAGCTTTCTTTATAGTCCAACTCTCACATCCATACGTGGCTACTGGAAAAACTATAACCTTGACTAGATGGACCTTTGTTGACAAAGTAATGTCTCTGCTTTTTAATATGCTGTCTAGATTGTTCATAACTTTCCTTCCAAGGAGTAAGTGTCTTTTAATTTCATGGCTCTAAAGCCATTTAAAATTGATCAACTTCAGTTCATCTATCAACTTCCACATAATTTCAGTTCATATTGATCTATCTTAATTTTCCAAAATATAAATTGGTTGTATCATGTGTGCTGACACTAGGTTATATTCATTTCAGCACTATGTGTCATTTCATACTGCTGTCTTAATTTGCTGATAGAAGGAAAGGAAGTAATGGAGGTAAACATTTCTTATGAAGAAAGATAAACATATAATGATGATGACAATGTTTTCTTTAACCTATGACACTTCTCTGGAAGGTCAGTTGTAAAGAATCTTCCTGCAATGTAGGAGACCCAGTTTGGATACCTGTGTTGGAAAAATCCCCTGGAGGAGGGTATGGCAACCCACTCTAATATTCTTGCCTGGAAAATTCCCTGGACAGAGGAGTCTGGTGGGGGCAGTGCACAGGGTTACACAGAGTTGGACACAACTGAGTGACTTAGCAGGAGCAGAGTGATACTAAACAACAACTGAGAGACCCAGTACATTGTAGATATTGAATAAATATATGTCTTGTGAATAACTAATTAATTCATAAATAAATGGAGAGATTACAGTAATATAATTGCCTAAATCCCCAAATTTTATTAACTTTACCCTTGTGGCATAGGTTAAAATACATTGTATGTTCTTTTTCTCTCTGATTACTGTGAAAAGAGGTGAGTGATTTGCCACTGATGGTTAAACATGGATTTTTATCTTTTTAAAAAAACATTGATATCATATTGAGTTTGTGATTCTTAAAGTATTTAACACCTATTATTATAATCTATGAAACAACCCCAAATCACCCTGCTGTACATCTAAAACTAACACAATATTGCAAATCAACTGTTCTTATTATGTCACTTGTAATCAGACATAAAAACAAGTAAATATTGACTTAATTTCTCTTAAAAGAATCCACTTGTGATTTTTTGTTTGGTTTTCCATACATTTAAACAGAGAAAAATTATAAATTCAATTTATATTTGACAGTTTATTTATTCCATGATTACTGTTAGAACTAGGAAAGCTATTTTAAAAAATTCAGTGACCCTGTTAGTAAGCTATGATCACAATCAGGTCTCATTTTGAAAACTCTGTTTCTATGGAAACAGTGAGTATCATTATTTATACAGTATGATTCTAGTAAAGAAAGTTAACCACACATCTGCTGAAAATTGTTTTTGATAAGAAATTTTGATTGTCATTAGTAGTTATCAGTAGACAAAGTCACTAGAGAAGATTCTGGTTTGGAATTATGATTTGGTATATGTGCTGCTGAAGCGAGCACTGGGATTATGATTTGGGATGGGGCAGAGAAGTTCAGTTGAACCTGACAAGTTGTAAGAAAGTGCCCAATGTATTCCAGAGGCTTAGGCAATTTTCTTTCCTGTAAAAACAATGTTCTCTGCTATTCTTTACTCAAGAGGAGATAATTGATTTCAGTATTTATTTCTTTAAAAGGTTAAGAGAAATTCTCCAGGAGGCAAATCTTCCAGTTCCTTGATAGATGTTTTCTTTTTCATGCTATCTCCTTACTGTCTACACAAAGCTGCAAATATAGTGGTGGTGGTTTAGTTGCTAATTCATGTCCAACTCTTGCGACTCCATGGACTGGGAACCTATACTCCTCTGTCCATGGGATTCTCCAGGCAAGAATACTGGAGTGGATTGCCATTTCCTTCTCCATGGGGATTTTTTTTGATTCAGGAATCGAACCCAGGTCTCCTTTGGCAGGCAGATTCTTTCCTGACTGAGCTACAAGGGAAGCCCTGAGCTATGAGGGAAGCAAACACTGAGGTGGACTTAAGTCCCCAATGAAGGCCAACAGACTGACCATTTGCCAGCAGATTTATTAGAATTATAGAGACATTTCAGCCTGGATAATTCTGGACTTGCTATAAGTACCATATATTTCTTGGAAGTTTTCATGATACTGTGACTGAAACTCTTAGCCATAATGTCAGTGTCCAGTCTCCTCCTCATACTTAAAGATAAGATACTGCTTTCATGAGAAGTGACGTAACCAACTGAAATATTTCTAGGCCTCTGTTTGAGATAGGGGTAGCATGTGACTAATGCTTTGGCTCAGTCTGTGCTTTTTACATGATAAAAAGTGATGCAGTGGGGCTTCCAGCAAAGCCTACAAATTTAGATTGCTTCAACCAGCAAATTCCTTTCTGTCTGTACTCATTTCATCTTCCTCTACTTGCAGCGAGAATATGATGGGACATGGTGGGACTTCATCTAGTGCAAATATGAGGAAACTGCACAGAAAGGCACATATGCTATAGGTGGGGAGACAAAGAGGAAGGAGGGTTTTGGGACACTCTTGATATTACAGAATCTCTGTACCGCCCCTGATCTACCACATCCTGTCTTCATTTTACTTGGGGGAAAAATGAATACCCGTGTTTTAATCAACTGTGATTTTAGGTCTCTCTTAGCAGCATATAAGCATATTTTTCACTGACTCTCATTACATAAAATAAAGTGTAGATTATAAATTCCCTTATGTTACTCTGTACTGTTTTGCTTTCTGAACTTTCTTCAGACTGTATTGTCACATGGAACATAGCTTGGCATATTTTTTATTTGCTCAGTACTGTTTTCACTGAATATCAGAAGAGCAATATCTCTATTCTTTTTCATGATATTTACCAGAAATAAATACATGTCATTAGAGAAGAATTATACTTAGAGAATCCCCATGTACAGAGGAGCCTGGAAGTCTGCAGCTCATGGGGTCACAAAGAGTCAGACACAACCGAGCAATTAAACACAGCACATAGCACAGAGAAGGGGAAGGGAGGCAGAGGGAGAGGGAAGGAAAATTGAGAAAACAGGCCATGAAACAGTCGTTACTAAAAATTCAACATGGGAAAGAAAGTTGTCAGTTTCAGGAGGCCATGATTTTGTTTGGAGTTGTACCAAGGTACTTCCTTATTTTCCAGCTCTATAAAATGAGTTGAAACAGGTTATCTGAGACAAATTTAGATCAAGAAACAAAGTTTTATAAATTGTTATCCTAGATAATATACTATTTAGGTTTCACAGATAGATATTTAGCTAAGGTTATAACAAACAGTTTATTCCAGATAATGTCTGTAATGTATCAATCGGTTGGTGACAGCCCACATTTCCATTTCCAAAAAATGGAAAATTTAAAGCTTTTCAAAGGCTTTTTTTTTTTATTGTTGTTGTTTGCTTTTTTAATTTTTTTTCTTTTACAATAATTGCATTTTTAATAATAAGGATCAGAGCT
>SJYC01002616.1:0-33833 GCA_006408675.1 Madoqua kirkii
CTTGCCATTTCCTTAAGCCACCTAAATGATAATATCCTGCCATGGATATTTAACACATTCAATTTTTTGCTGTTGTTTAATTTTATTTGATTAAGACTATAGGTCTAATCCAAAGCCAAACTTCTAGAAAGACAAGTTCAGAAAATGAAGTTAATACCTAGTACTGAATATATTCTCATTTACTAGATTTTTTAGTCATTCAGTTCAGTTCAGCCGCTCAGTCATGTCCGACTCTTTGCAACCCCATGAATCGCAGCACACCAAGCCTCCCTGTCCATCACCAACTCTTGGAGTTCACTAAAACCCATGTCCATTAAGTCGGTGATGCCATCCAGACATCTTATCCTTTGTTGTCCCCTTCTCCGTCTGCCCTCAACCTTTCCCAGCATCACAGGACTGTTATTTATTGGAGACCTTTCATTGCATGGATCTGATTGATGGTGAGATTATTTTATATTTAGAACACACATGATAAAAGCCACTATGTTATGCAGCATACCAGACCTCAAAAAGCTTGTAGCATATTGGAGAAAGCCTATTTTACACAGATAACTCTAAGGCAGAGTCCAAGTGCTGCTTCATTACAGCGTATAATTTCATGTTGCTGCTGTAACAAATCACCACAGTGTATGGGGTGAAAACAAGACACATTTATGTTTTTACAGTTCTGGAGGTCAAAAGTCTAAACTCAGTCTCACTAGACTAAGTTCATGGTGCTGGGAGCACTGCCTTCCTTCTAGAGGTTCTAGGAGGAAATTAAGTTCTCTCTTTGCCCGGCTTCTAAGGACTGCTGCACTTTCTGTCTTGTATTTGTCTTCCAGTATTTGCATTATTCCAAGTTCTGCTAACATTGTCATATCTGCTTCTAGGACTCTGGCTCTCCTGCTTTCATCTGTTCCCTTAATTGGCCTCTTGTGATTGCATTGGGCTCCACCAGATAATCCAGGATAAACTCCCTCCTTTAGTTCCTTAATTGAATAACATTGGCCAAGTCATTTTTGCCATATGGGGTAGTATAAACTCTGTTATGGAGATTAGTATATACATCCATTTAACGGACCATTTGTCCACCTAACACAGAGAGGTATATATCTTTGTAATCACTAAGAATAAAAATACTATATTTAAATGAAATATTTGGTTTGATATCTGTAAAAAGCTTAATAATTATTTTTATGAACAATGTAGGTAACTTGTTTCTATAACAGTCTTCCCCCCACCCCCACTGAAATGCTACTGAAACTGAACTAGCCATTCAGAAAGACAGACAAAGAGAAGCAGATGGAGACAGACAGACTCAGAGAGAGGAACTCTATGTTTTCTCATATCTCCTCATGAAGGTGAACTGCTTATTCATTTTAAAAAGCGAACTCTTTGAACGCATTTTAATACCCTAGTGAGAAATGCTGTTAATGAAACAGTAGTTAAAGTAGTCCGATATAACAGTTTCTGAACTTGTTGACTGCTTATTGATTTCTTTAGCTGATTTCCTAATATTCTGTTCACAAGTTCAGTATCTAAATCTTGAATGTGATGACTACATTCCAGAACTTGATGATAATTTCAAAGGGAGAAAAAACAGGTGAGCTTCCTATCACAATATGGTAATATTTTGACATTACTGTCTGCCCTGAAGTCAGAAGATGGGAAAGAGCATACCCTTGAAGCTTCTTTCTGATGTCACAATGTGATTCAAAGTAACTGAATGAATATTCATGTTTTCTAGTGTCTGAGATGCTGTCAAGGTCCCATCAGTCATTAAATAATGACAACATGATGTTGTTTTGATAATTCTTATTTTATTATTCCTACCAACAGTGGTAACGCCGACTTGAGCATTCAAGCTCTATCTCTTAATTAAAGTTGAGTTATTACTTTAATAACCTTATAAAATAGCTTGTAATTCACAAAATAAAAATATAGGAAAATTATAACAAAGGAGCATGTACTTCTTCTAGCTTTAAAGACACCATTAATTTTTGCTCCCCGCCCAAAAATGAAGTAATGGAGATGAGATTCACCCTTTTACTCAAAATAGATGAAAATCAGACAAAATATGTAAACCAGATGTTTTCAAGACAGTGATCAGGGAAGAACTGTGATCCTCGATTAGTATGAAAAAAGTGAAGTGTACATCAGGATTGTCTGAGCTTTACTCCATTGAGAGGATTTTCAGGCCCCAAACCAGAGAGAACTTATGCAGAGGCTGAACATTCACTGAGGTGATGAAAACAGGGTGTCTCAAGTTTGAAAACCAGAATACAATACAGGAGAGGCTGCACAGAGAGAGAATTCCAGAGGTCAACACAGAGTCCTTCTCAGGTATTCAACCCAGTACTGATGTTATATATCTGTGGAAGGAGTTATTTGAGACTGGAAAAAGAAACACATAAAAGAATAAAATTAACATCCCATGATGCTTTTACAATGACAGGAATAGTGTTAATCCTGCCAGCCATATTTGAAAGCTTCATAGTTCAGGGAAAATTGAATAGAGTACACAGAATGGAGATGTCTCAGGTGAGGGGAATGATTAGTACTAACCTGAGCATTGTTTCCGTCCCACTTAACAAATTTTAAACTTGGAATGAAAGAATGGAGCTATTTCCAAGAAATCCAACTTTATCCCAGGACAAAGATAAAAATATTTATTGAAATGTAAAATATGTATCACCTAAAAAATAAATTAAAGAGATATGGTACCCTATAAGAAATTACTTGACATGTGAAGAAACAATTAAAACAGACCCACTGGGGCAAAAATGTTAGCTTTAGCAGAGAAAAACATTTAAAGTTATTATAACTGTATTTCTGTTCAAGAAGTTAAGAGTAGGAAAGTTATTTAAAAATTAAATTTCTAGAGATGAAAACTAAAATACCTGATATACTGTAGAACAAATATACTAGACAGTGTTAGAGCAGGCAGACTGCTAGACATGAGCAAAGAAATGTAGGCATAGGCCAAGTGGCAGGAAACCATGCATCTTGTGAACAACAGGGATTGTTGGGTAGGCAAGGAAAGGCAGGAACCTCTGAATGGACAGGAAACCACACATCTTGGGGTGACAAGGGTCCTGGAGGCAGACAAAAAAAGGTGGGAAAAGGTAGGAATCTCCTGGTTCAAATGTAACCTTTTCCTCATTATGCCATCATTGCAATAAAATTAGCCTTGCAGATAAGTACTCATCATGTATCTGTATCATGACACTTCTGATTAAGACTAAATAAGGATAAAAAGCCTTCCTTCCCTAGGAAAGGTGGAGCTGGGATGAAGATTAGGAAATATGTTCCCAAATCCCACCTCCTCAATGAATATTCACCTATTCATTTTCACACCCCATATAACCAGCTTGCCAAAGAAATTCAGGACAGCTAGCTACCTGAGTCTGCCCCCTCTCCCCTTGAGAGCAAATTGTTGCTTAATAAAATTTTCCTTTACTTTTGTGATCTACATGTCTTGTCTCTGAATTCCTACAAAATAAGAATTACTCTCTGATAAGAATGGGATTAATGGTGGATAAGCAAGTGCAGAAGAATTAGTGAACCACAGAGATAGAAATTTTAGCAAAAGAAAAAGTAAGAGAATTTGATAATGAACAGAATACCAGTTAAAAGTAGGAAAACTTTAAGCAGCATAATCTATGTGTAATTGGAGTCCCTAAAATTGAGGGACTTAAGAAAGACATTTGTTTGATGACAAGGTCTGTAGAATCAAAATGATGGTTTTTCCAGTAGTCATGTATAGATGTGGAGAAGGCAATGGTAACCCATTTCCAGTACTCACCTGGAAAATCCATATAAGGAAGAGCCTGGTAGGCTGCAGTCCATGGGTCACTAAGAGTCGGACACAGCTGCCCGACCTTGCTTGCAACTTTTCACTTTCATGCATTGGAGAAAGAAATGGCAACCCGCTCCAGTGTTCTTGCCTGGAGAATCCCAGGGACAGGGGAGCCTGGTAGGTGGCTGTCTACTGGACTGCACAGAGTCAGACACGACTGAAGCAAATCAGCAGCAGTAGCAGTAGGATGTATGGATGTGAGAGTTGGACCGTAAAGAAGGCTAAGTGCCGAAGACTTCATGCTTTCGAATTGTGGTGGGGACAGGACTCTTGAAAGTCCCTTCTCCAGAGACTGTAAAGAAATCAAACTGATCACTCCTAAAGAAAATCAACTCTGAATAATCATTGGAAAGACTGATGCTGAAGTTCCAGTACTTTGAGCACCTAATGCGAAGAGCCAACTTGTTGGAAAAGACTCTGTTGCTGGGAAAGATTGAGGGCAGGAGGAGAAGGGGGCAGCAGAGAATGAGAGAATCACTGACTCAATGGATATGAATCTGAGCAAACTATAGCAGATAGTGAAGGACAGGGAAGCCTGGTGTACTGCAGTCTATGCGATCATGGAGAGTTGGATATGACTGAGCTACTGAACAACAGAAACAGTTTAAAAAAGGCAGGGGACAAAATATATTTAAAGAAATAATGACTGAAATGTATTCAAATTTAATGAAACTCACAGATAGAAGGTCCTCAGTGTTCCCCAAACAAAAGAAAGATGAAGAAAACAATACAAGACATCATAAATGGCTTGAAACAAGAGCTGAGGAGAAAACTTTATAGGAAATTGGATAGGAAGAATTTATGAAGAGAAAAATACAAAGGAGCAAGGTTCTGGGGAAACAAAAGCTTGACAAAATAGAATTAGTTACCCAGCAAAATTTTCTTTTGATAAAAAAGGAGGAACTAAGGTTGTTTCAACTTGCAAAAAATGAAAGAATTTATTGCTATCAGACCTATACTACAAAACAATTTTAAGAGATGTCCTTCAGATGGAAAATTATACCTGAAGAAAATATATATGTACAAAGAGTATGGAGAGAATCAGAACTGATGTCTCCATGACTGAATTTAGATGATTTGTTTATTGTTTAAGTCTTGTAAAACTCCCCACAGATAATTTCCAGAGCCATAAGATATCAATGTTATATTCAATGTAAATGATTTAAGTATATTAATTACAGCAGAGATTGGGAGAATGAATAAAAGCATGATCCAGCTATTTGCCATCTATAAGAAACTCAGTTAAAATATAGTAACATAGGTAAATTAAAAATGAAAGAATAGAAATATTATTTCAAACAAATATTAGCCAAAGGAAAGCAAGGATAGCTTTATTGTTATCAGATTAAATAGACTTCAGAGCAACACAATTTCTAGAGACAAAGAGGCACATTGAAAAATGATGTGTCAATCAACATGAAGACAGAGCAATCCTAAGTTTTTACACACCAAAAAACAGAGCTTCAGAAAATGTTAAACAAAGGCTGATAGAACTGACAGAACAAAGACAAATGTCCAATTATAATTACAGAGACTTGAGCACTTTATTACCAAATGATAAAACAACTAAACAGAAAGTAAGCAAAGATATAAAAGAATTCCTTAACACCATCAGAAACATAATCTAATCTACATTTGCAGAACACACCAACCAGCAGCAGAAAAATATACAGTATTCTTAAACTTTCACAGTTTATGTACCAAGATAGATTATATTCTGGTCATAGAATGAGTTGAAATCATGTTAGAACTGGTGTTTGACCACAGTAGGAATCGGTAAATGGAGAAGGCTATGGCACCCCACTCCAGTACTCTTGCCTGGAAAATCCCATGGATGGAGGAGCCTGGTGGGCCGCAGTCCATGGGGTCGCTAAGAGTCAGATACAACTGAGCAACTTCACTTTCACTTTTCACTTTCATGCATTGGAGAAGGAAATGGCAACCCACTCCAGTGTTCTTGCCTGGAGAATCCCAGGGATGGGGGAGCCTGGTGGGCTGCCGTCTATGGGATCGCACAGAGTCGGACACGACTGAAGCGATTTAGCAGCAGCAGCAGCAGGAATCAGTAATAGGATAATAGGAAAATCTCTAGGTACTTGAAGACTAAATACATTTATAATAAATTCTCAATATATTTAAAATAATTCAAGTTATGCCAGATATATTCTCTGACACATGTTATTAAAGTAAAAATCAATAACAACATAAGTGAAAGATTTCTAGAATATCCTCAAATGTATGGAAATAAAATTAAAAAACGTTCTAAATAAAACATAGATCAAAGAAACAGTCTTAATAGAAATTCAGGGAAGTATTTCTAACTACATTGAAAATGAAAAATTATATTAAAATTTTAAGTTTCCATCAAAGCAGAAATTAAAGGATAATTAATAGCACTAAATAAAGAAGAAATATTGATATTAGAGAAGAAGAAAGTAGCTTTTCAGAGTCTTTCTTTAAAAAAAGGGAAAAAAAAGAAAGAAACCTTGAAAATCAATAAAGGTACAAATAAAATTTGAAGTAAACAGAGTTCAGAAATGGTGAAAATCATGGCAAAAATCAGTGACAGAGAAAATGTATAATAAAAACAAAAATATCAATAGAATAACTCAAAACAATTTAGAAATATATTTTTAGAGGCTACAGAACTTTGGATAGTTTCTTTTTCCCAAAGCCTCAAAAATGTCATTCCTTATATTATAGTTTCTGTGGAATCTGTTACATTTTTTGTTGTTGTTTTTCCCTTTACATAATGTATTTTTTTTTTTTGTTAGCTTTCCAGTTATTTTCTTTATCAACATTTTGTCTATTATGTGTCAGTCACTTAAAATAAAATATTTGTGCTACTTAGAATTCTCTGAGTTTCTTGAAACTGTATTTTAATTTTGGAAATTTCTTGGCAATTTATTCACCAAATTCTTGTTGTACCCCACTATCTCTTTTTTTATCCAGATACACAGATGATAGTTTATTATTTATTATCCAACAACCCTTGGATACTCTGCTTTTATTTTATTTATTATTATTTTCTTTTGTTGACTTCCCTGGTGGCTCAGATGGTTAAATGTCTGCCTACAGTCTGGGAGACCTGGGTTCAGTCTCTCGGTTGGGAAGATCTCCTGGAGAAGGAAATGGAAACCCACTCCAGTACTCTTGCCTGGAAAATCTCACTGATGGAGGAGCCTGGTAGGCTACAGTCCATGGAGTTGCAAAGAGTTGGACATGACTGAGAGACTTCACTATCACTTTTCTTATGTCTCACTCCAGGTAATTTCTGTTGATATATATTTAAATTTGCTTTGTTTTTCTCAGTTATACCCAGTCTGTTCTTGAGTTCATCACAGGAATTCTTTATTTAGGGTATTATATTTCACCTAGCACTTCTTTTTGGCTTTTATGTGGTTTCTACCTCTTTACTGAAATTCTCCATCTTTTCATGCATATTGTCCACCTTTCCCCCTGGATCTGCAGTCCTATTAATCATGATTATTTTGTACTCTCTCTCTGATATTGTTAGCATCTGCATAATCTCTGAATCTACTTTTATTAACTTTTTTTGTAAATGTATTTATTATCTTCCTCTTTTAGGGTATCTCATAAAATTTTTTACTTAGCAACTGATAATGTGTGGGGAAGAACAGTAGGAAATGAAAGGACTTGTAGTTGCACGTGGGCATACCTCTTCTTCTGTCAGGCCATCAGAGGACAGTTGCTTCTGGCTGCTGTTACCTTATGCTTGAATGGGGCTTAAAGTGCTAGAGAGCTTTTCTTAGGGTTCCTACTCCACTCATTTTCACAGGTTACTGCATATATGTTATTTTGGAGTGGAATTTTCTCTGTAATTCTTCCCTCTGGCTGATGACAGATTTCTGCTGCTTATTCCACACAGGGATGCCAGGAGGGGTTCCTTATTATCTTGGATCAGACTGTTTTAGGCAGGTTCTACATGCATATGCCTAAGGGTATGGGTGCCTCAGCTATCTCACCTATCCAATGCAACTTAACTCTTTGATCTGTGATTGGTTTAAGGTAGTAGGGATTTTTTTTTTTTTTTTTTGGCCTCCTCATCAGCAGTAGCAGATCTCTTCTTGGTACTGGTTCATATTATTGGGCCCAGGGATAGAAGGTTCTTTCTTTTTTCTTTACCTTACTTTTTTTTTTAGCAATGAACTCTTGCTTATGTTGTTAATTGGAAGTGTTTTCTGCCCATCTTCCAGAGGCAAGCAAATTTCATTTTTTCCATTCCAACAGAGGCCATGGATTTTGTATGAAAGCTGTGAGTGAAATGTTTTGTTATTCTTGCACCATCAGTTTGAAACCTTTGTTTCCTGTGAGGGAAATCTCTACAGAAGCAGGTAAGATATCACGCCTGTCTTCCAGTGGTACCCAATCATAACCTGCATGTCTGACACCAAGTGCTGTTTCTCCTCAGTCCCATAGCTTACTGCCAGTCTTTCTGGTAAGCACTGGTGGAGATCTATTAAAATATCTTAATATTTATTAGAACTGTCTTTGTTTCTGGATCTCCCAGTTATGCTATATTGATATGCTAGCCCACACTTGACCTTTTAAGATTTTTATGACAGTATCAGCTGATTTTATTTTATCCACATTTATGGTAATCATCTCTTTCCTTGATGCTCTTAAAAATGTATGACTTCTAGCAATAGGATGGATTTCACTCTTTGATATGTAAGTTTTAAAAATTTTCCTCTAAGCCTAAGAAAAATTATGATTTTTGTAGATTATTTTTTTTCTCTATTTTTTTTTTATTGTTCAGGAAGATTGTCTGAAAGCTTTCTATGTCTGAAGTAGAAGCACAACTCTCCTTTTATATTTTATTTACTATTTCCATGGATTTTCAATAGCCTGTGCATAGAAACAAGACCTTTCTATTTAATACAAACCAAAAACTAGACCCTAATTTTAAACAAAATTGAGACACATGAGATTACTGGGCTATTTCCAGTAGTCATGTGCAGATGTGAGAGTTTTGACCATAAAGAAGGCAGGGCACTGAAGAACTGATGCTTTTGAACTGTCATGTTGGAGAAGATTCTTGAAATCTCTTGGACAGCAAGGATATCAAACCAGTCAGTCCTAAAGGAAATCAACCTTGAATATTCATTGGAAGGATTAGAGCTGAAGCTCCAATACTTTGGCCACCTAATGCAAACAGCAGACTCACTGGAAAAAAAACCCTGATGCTGTGAAAGACTGAAGGCAGATGGAGAAGAAGGCAACAGAGAATGAAAAGGTTGAATGGCATCACTGATTCAATGGACATGAACTTGAGCAAATTCCATGAGATAGTGAGGGATGGGGAGGCCTTGCATGCTGCAGTCCATGGGCTCACAGAGTCAGACATGACTTAGTGACCAAACAGCAAGACCTGTGAGACATCTGGTGAAAAATGAAAGAAAATGAGATACTCTTTTAACATATGTTAACATTTGTTCATATTTTAGTGTGTATGTAGAAGAGTTTGTAAACATATCAGGCTTTAGTGTTTTCTTAGTATTGCTTAAATGGAAATGATCCCTACAACCAATTAAAATCAAATCAAATGAAATCAGAACTTGCTCCAGCCCCTTTAGTAATTGCATATAACTCCAACTGGCAGTAACTTTGTAAACAGTACCTCTTGGCTTTCAGGCTTTGTCTTATCTTATATAATGGACAATGGTTAAAAATTAAAACCCTGTCCATTTATATAAAGAAACTAACTCAACTTTGAAATTCTTGGGAGATGTTACAAATAGATGCCACCAAATGGCCTAAATTATTAGTTAGAGATCAGTCTTTTTTCACCAACAAGAAATCAAAATAGATTTTTTTATCAAGGATGCATCTCTTTTAATATCCTTATCAACCTCAATTTAATGTTAGCACTACATCCAGTAATAGTCAACTATCCTTTCCAGTGATCACTTTGTACATTTAAATTGATACTTAGAGTATATCTTAAGGAAGTACAGGTCAACAGTTTACCATTAGAATAAAAATATGTATAGTATTTGCTATCATTTCACATGTTCATTAGTTCTTCAACAAATATTTATTCAGTGCTTCTATTGTACTCATAGTATCCATTTTGGATACAAAGGATAAACTGTAGGGGGCAAATGGACATGATTGCTGTTTATTTGTGTTTGTGATCTGCAGGGGTAAGAAGTATGTGCAGAAAATAACACAATGTAATTAATGCTACAAGATGGAACATATTTGATCATATGACTATTATTTAGGCAAGGAAACAAAGAAATGTATTTCATTTTTACTATTATTATTGAAATTAGTTGATATATAATATTAGTTTAAGATTTAATAGATTTGACATTTGTATACATTATGAAATAATCAAGAAGCAACATTTAGAACCATTCATAGAACAAATGACCCATTCAAAATTTAGAAAAGAGTATTTTAAGGCTGTATATTGTCACCCTGCGTATTTGATTTCTATGCAGAGTAAATTATGCGAAATGCCAGACTATATGAAGCACAAGCTGGAATCAAGATTGCTCAGAGAAGCATCAATAACCTCAGATATGCAGATGACACCACTCTTATGACAGAAAGTGAAGAGGAACTAAAAAGCCTCTTGATGAAGGTGAAAGAGGAGAGTGAAAAGCTGACTTAAACTCCTTATGCTGTATATTACATCCTTGTGGCCTATATATTTTATAGCTGAAGGTTTATACTCTTGATTCCCTTCATCTATTTTGTCTCCTAAGCCCCTTTTCTCAGGCCATCACCCATTTTTCTATGCATCTCTAAGTCTCTTTCTATTTTTTTTTGTTTCTTAGATTACACATATAAATGAAAGTGTATGATATTTGTCTTTCTCTGACAATTTTTTCATCTTATTCTTTTATTTTTACTGAAAATATCATCTTCAAAATTATATATCTCAGGAAAACACTGTAGTAATTCAGTATTTTTGTACATTATACTCCATTGTTATTATAAGATAATAGCTATAAATCCCAGTCCTATATAATTCATCCTTTTGGCTTATCTATTTTATATATAATCATATGTATCTCTTAACCCCATACTCCTGTTTGTCCCTCCACCTTCCCTCTCTTCTTTGGTAACCACCAGTTTATTTTCTATATCTGTTAGTCTGTTTCTATTTTGCATATACATTTTATTTTTATTTTAGATTCCACATAGAAGTGACATCATATAATATTTGTGTTTATCTGATGTACTTCACTAAGTATAATATTTGTTAGCTCCATCCATGTTGCTGTAATGGCAGGATTACATTGCTTTACATGGATGAGTAATATTCTACTGTATATATATTATTGGTATACATGTATATGTGTGTGTGTATGTAGTATCACATTGTCTTTATCTATTCATCTATTGATGGGCACTTGGATTGCTCCCTTATCTTGGCTGTAATAAATAGTGCTGTTGTGAACATTGGACTGAATGTATCTTTTTGAATTAGTGCTTTTATTTTTCTTTATATACATACAGGGGTGGAATTGCTGGATCATACTCTATTTTTATTTTTTTGAGGTAGCTCCATGCTATTTTCCATAGTGGCTGTATTAATTTACATTCCCACCAAGGGTGTAGGAAGGTATGCTTTTCTCCCCATCCTCTTAAGTATTTGCTATCTGTACACTTTCGATGATAATCATTCTAACCAGTGATAATTCATGGTTTTGATTTGCATTTCTCTAATAATTGGGTTGAGCATCTTTTCATGGACCTGTTGGTACCGGCACGTCTTCTTTGGAAAAATGTCTATGTAGGTCTTGTGTCCATTTTTTTGATTGGGTTGTTTCTGTGTTTTGATATTAAGTTGTATGAGCTGTTTATATATTTTGGATATTGCCAGTTAGATCATTTGCAAATATTTTCTCTCATTCCATAGGTTTTTTTTGTTTTGTTTTGTTTTACAGAGCAAGACATACCTTGCACAGGAGGCATGACAGCCTCTGTGTTCTCTCTGCAAGTATTGGGGGTGAGGTGTGGAGGAGTGGCTACTATCTAGAAACCTGAGCAACTTCTGGGGTGCCCTTTGAGTAAGTGCCAACAGTAGCCACTGCTGCCCTACCTGGGCTGTGCCTCTTGTGTCCTACAGTTGAGTCTTTTCCTCTCTCCTGGTTGTCCCAAACCCAATGTCACATTGTGGTATGGAGTGAGTGGAGCCTAAGCATTCTCTGACAGCTTGGGCTGGGGGTGGGGTATATGGTGAAATTGTCACAGGACACCCGGCAGCAACTAGAGCGGATCTCTCTCCAGCCTGCTTTCAGAGCTAGTCAGCACCTGCACTGGTCAAGAGTGCAAATACAAGAGGCTGTATTTGTCAACATCGTCTATGAGCCAGCCAAGAGCACTTATCTCCACCAAATAGAACCCTACTGCTGCGAAACCCAGCTGTGGCTCAGTCACTTACTCCCCATGGCACATGTCCACCCTTGCAATCTCCCTTTTCCTCTGAATTCTCTCCCAAGGGGCACAGGTTATGACCTGATCACTTTTCTTCCCTTCCTACTTGATTATGTGTATGTATTTCTTGCAGTCTTAGCTGTACAGGAGTCCTTTTACTAGTTTCCAATTAATTTTCAGTGAGAATTTTTCCACTTGTAGATGTATTTCTCATGTGCTTATGGTGGAAGATGAGTTCCACCCTTTTTCTCTGCCAACTTGATCTCTCTCCCGTCTCACATATTTCACTTAGCAAAATACCACCTGGATCCATCAGTGTTGTTGCAAATGGTAGGATTTCAGTGTTTTTTATTAATATGGCTGAATAATATTCCATTGTACCTGTGTATATATACACATATATTATTCTGTGTGTCTATATATATATACCACATCTTCTTTTTTTTTATCAGTTGACGAATGATTACTTTACTCTCATGTCTTCGTGATTGTAATAGTGCTGCAATGAACATGGGGATGTGGATATCATTTTGAATTAGTGTTCTTGTTTTCTTCAGATAAATACTCAGAAGTAAAATTACTGGATCATATGGCAATTCTGTTTTTAATTTTTTGAATAATTTCCATGCTGTTTTCCATAGAGGCTTGACCTATTTATAATCCTACCAACAGTGCATATGGTTTCCCTTTTCTTCACCTCCTTGCCAACACTTATTATTTGTTATCTTTTGGATGATCACCATTTTTACAGGTGTGAGTGCTGTATTATTGTTTGATTTACTTTTTCCTAATGCTTAGGAAATGGCAACCCACTCCAGTATTCTTGCCTGGAGAATCCCATGGACTGAGGAGGCTAGTGGGCTGCAGTCCATGGGGTCACAAAGAGCTGGACACGACTGAGTGACTTTACTTACTTAAATGCTTAGTGACGTTGAGCATCTGTTGACTGTCTGTGACTATCTATACATCTTTAGGAAAATGTCTATTGTAAGACATGAAACCATAAAACTCCTAGAAGAAAATGTGGGCAATGTGTTCTTTGACATCAGTCTTAGAAATATTTTCTTGGGTCTCTTCTAAGGCAAGGGAAACATAAGCAAAAATAAACAAATGACCCTCTGTCAAACCAAAAAGCATTTGCATAGTAAAAGAAACTTTCAACAAAATGAAAAGCCAGTATATTGAATGAGAGAAGATATTTGCAAACAATAAGTGCCATAAAAACAATAAAGTAATATTTCATGTTAAAGAGGAAATATATACTGAGCTGGAGTTGATGATTTTTTTTAACTTTTTATTTTATATTGTAATATAGTTGATTAATAATATATTAGTTTCAGCTGTAGAACAAAGTGATTCAGTTATACAGATACATGTATCTGTTTTTTTTTTTCTATTTTTTTTCCACTTAGATTGTTACATAATGTTGAGCAGAGTTCCCTGTGCTATACAGTAGGTCCTTGTTGGTTATTCATTTTAAATATTTCAGTGTGTAGATATAATGGTCAGAGAAGACATCTCTGAAGAGAAGACATTTGAATGGTAGTTGAGCAGAGACCTGAGTGATGCTCAAAATCCATCTTGCTGGAGGAAGATCATACAAAGTACAGGCATTAAAATCTATAAAGTCTCTGAGTTTAGCTCTCCTAATTGACAGTAGGAAGCACAATTAATTTCAAATAAAGAGAACAAGAGATAAATTAGTATAATGTTAAGGTGCAGAAGTAATTAGAGAACTTACCATATATGGCCTTTGAGCATTTCAAGGAGTTTGGTTCATTCTAATTAGTAAGAAAAAAACTGAATATTTTTGATGAAAGATGAGGTATTCTGAGTTATAATTTCATAAACTTACTTTTAGCATACTCTTCCCCAGTTCAGTTCAGTTCAGTCACTCAGTTGTGTCTGAATCTTTGTGACCCCACGAACTGCAGCATGCTAGGCCTCCCTGTCCATCACCAACTCCCAGAGTCCACCCAAACCAGTGCCGAGTTTTCCAAATTTGCTAGCATATTGAGTGCAACACTTTCACAGCATCATATTTTAGGATTTGAAATAGCTCAACTGGAATTGCATCACCTCTGCTAACTTTGTTTGTAGTGATGCTTCCTATTACTCACTTGATTCACATTCCAGGATGTCTGGCTCTTGGTGGGTCATCACACCATCATGGTTATCTGGATCATTAAGATCTTTTTTGTATAGTTCTGTGTATTGTTGACACCTCTTCTTAATATATTTTGCTTCTATTAGATCCATACCATTTCTGTCCTTTATTGTGCCCATCTTTGCATGACATGTTCCCTTGGTAACTCTAATTTTCTTAAAGAGATCTATAGTCTTTCTCTTTCCATTGTTTTCCTCTATTTCTTTGCATTGATCACTGAGGAAGGCTTTCTTAGATCTCTTGCTCTTTTTGGAACTCTGCATTCAGATGGGTCTGTCTTTCCTTTTCTCCTTTGCCTTTCACTTCTCTTCTTTTCTCAGCTATTTGTAAGGACTCCTCAGTCTATCATTTTACCTTTTTGCATTTCTTTTTCTTGAATGGCCTTGATCACTGCCTCCTGTACAATGTCACAAACCTCTGTCCATAGTTCTTCAGGGACTCTGTCTATCAAATCTAATCCCCTTGACTCTATTTGTCACTTTCACTGTATAATTCTAAGGGATTTGATTTAGGTTATACTTGGATGGTCTAGTGGTTTTCCCCACTTTCTTCAATTTAAGTCTGAATATGGCAATAAGGAGTTCATGATCTGAGCCACAGTCAGTTCCCCGTCTTGTCTGTGCTGATTGTATAGAGCTTCTCCATCTTTGGCTGCAGACTTCCTTCATGGCTCAGATGGTAAAGTATCTGCCTACAATGCGGGAGACCTGAGTTCAATCCCTGGGTTGGAAGACCTCCTGGAGAATGAAACAGCAACCCATTCCAGTAGTCTTGCCTGGAGTATCTCATGGATGGAAGAACTTGGTAGTCTGCGGGGTTGCAAAGAGTCTGGACACGACTGAGCGACTATCATTATCATCTTTGGCTGCAAAGCATAAAACCAATCTGATTTCAGTATTGACCATCTGGTGGTGTGTAGTCTTTTCTTGTGTTGTTTCAAGAGGGTGTCTACCATAACCAGTGCGTATTCTTGGCAAAACCTTGTTAGTCTTTGCTTGCTTTATTTTGTACTCCAAGGCCAAATTTGCCAGTTAACTCCAGGTATCTCTTGGCTTCATACTTTTACATTTGAGGTGCACCCAAGTACCACATTTTGGACTCTCTTGTTGACTATGATGACTACTCCATTTCTTCTAAGGGATTCTTGCCCACAGTAGTAGATATAATGGTCATCTGAGTTAAATTTGCCCATTCCAGTCCATTTTAGTTCACTGATTCCTAAAATGTCGTTCACTCTTGTCATCTCCTGTTTGACCGCTCTAATTTACCTTGATTCATAGACCTAACATTCCAGGTTCCTACTCAGGGTCAGGAATTTTGAGTAATCCTAGGGATGAAAAACATATATGACTTGAACTCTCTCATCCAGCTATTGAGTTTGTTGGTCTTTTAGTCTCCTTTCAAGTGCCTCAGTGACCTAAGAACCATATGTGGAACCACTGGGCCACACATGGACACACTTGTGATGTACTTGTTTCCCAGGATGGATCTTAATGTCTTGATTTTTAAGAGTAATGTGTTTCAGACTTTTTAATAGTGATGATTTCCATCTATTATTGCCTCTGTTACCAGGGAAACTCAAAAAACAATTTGTTTCATGGAAAATTATTCATTATTATAGATTTAGAAAGGTCAAAAGTTGTACAAGTCTTAGAAATATTTTCTTGGGTCTCTTCTAAGGCAAGGGAAACATAAGCAAAAATAAACAAATGACCCTCTGTCAAACCAAAAAGCATTTGCATAGTAAAAGAAACTTTCAACAAAATGAAAAGCCAGTATATTGAATGAGAGAAGATATTTGCAAACAATAAGTGCCATAAAAACAATAAAGTAATATTTCATGTTAAAGAGGAAATATATACTGAGCTGGAGTTGATGATTTTTTTTAACTTTTTATTTTATATTGTAATATAGTTGATTAATAATATATTAGTTTCAGCTGTAGAACAAAGTGATTCAGTTATACAGATACATGTATCTGTTTTTTTTTTTCTATTTTTTTTCCACTTAGATTGTTACATAATGTTGAGCAGAGTTCCCTGTGCTATACAGTAGGTCCTTGTTGGTTATTCATTTTAAATATTTCAGTGTGTAGATATAATGGTCAGAGAAGACATCTCTGAAGAGAAGACATTTGAATGGTAGTTGAGCAGAGACCTGAGTGATGCTCAAAATCCATCTTGCTGGAGGAAGATCATACAAAGTACAGGCATTAAAATCTATAAAGTCTCTGAGTTTAGCTCTCCTAATTGACAGTAGGAAGCACAATTAATTTCAAATAAAGAGAACAAGAGATAAATTAGTATAATGTTAAGGTGCAGAAGTAATTAGAGAACTTACCATATATGGCCTTTGAGCATTTCAAGGAGTTTGGTTCATTCTAATTAGTAAGAAAAAAACTGAATATTTTTGATGAAAGATGAGGTATTCTGAGTTATAATTTCATAAACTTACTTTTAGCATACTCTTCCCCAGTTCAGTTCAGTTCAGTCACTCAGTTGTGTCTGAATCTTTGTGACCCCACGAACTGCAGCATGCTAGGCCTCCCTGTCCATCACCAACTCCCAGAGTCCACCCAAACCAGTGCCGAGTTTTCCAAATTTGCTAGCATATTGAGTGCAACACTTTCACAGCATCATATTTTAGGATTTGAAATAGCTCAACTGGAATTGCATCACCTCTGCTAACTTTGTTTGTAGTGATGCTTCCTATTACTCACTTGATTCACATTCCAGGATGTCTGGCTCTTGGTGGGTCATCACACCATCATGGTTATCTGGATCATTAAGATCTTTTTTGTATAGTTCTGTGTATTGTTGACACCTCTTCTTAATATATTTTGCTTCTATTAGATCCATACCATTTCTGTCCTTTATTGTGCCCATCTTTGCATGACATGTTCCCTTGGTAACTCTAATTTTCTTAAAGAGATCTATAGTCTTTCTCTTTCCATTGTTTTCCTCTATTTCTTTGCATTGATCACTGAGGAAGGCTTTCTTAGATCTCTTGCTCTTTTTGGAACTCTGCATTCAGATGGGTCTGTCTTTCCTTTTCTCCTTTGCCTTTCACTTCTCTTCTTTTCTCAGCTATTTGTAAGGACTCCTCAGTCTATCATTTTACCTTTTTGCATTTCTTTTTCTTGAATGGCCTTGATCACTGCCTCCTGTACAATGTCACAAACCTCTGTCCATAGTTCTTCAGGGACTCTGTCTATCAAATCTAATCCCCTTGACTCTATTTGTCACTTTCACTGTATAATTCTAAGGGATTTGATTTAGGTTATACTTGGATGGTCTAGTGGTTTTCCCCACTTTCTTCAATTTAAGTCTGAATATGGCAATAAGGAGTTCATGATCTGAGCCACAGTCAGTTCCCCGTCTTGTCTGTGCTGATTGTATAGAGCTTCTCCATCTTTGGCTGCAGACTTCCTTCATGGCTCAGATGGTAAAGTATCTGCCTACAATGCGGGAGACCTGAGTTCAATCCCTGGGTTGGAAGACCTCCTGGAGAATGAAACAGCAACCCATTCCAGTAGTCTTGCCTGGAGTATCTCATGGATGGAAGAACTTGGTAGTCTGCGGGGTTGCAAAGAGTCTGGACACGACTGAGCGACTATCATTATCATCTTTGGCTGCAAAGCATAAAACCAATCTGATTTCAGTATTGACCATCTGGTGGTGTGTAGTCTTTTCTTGTGTTGTTTCAAGAGGGTGTCTACCATAACCAGTGCGTATTCTTGGCAAAACCTTGTTAGTCTTTGCTTGCTTTATTTTGTACTCCAAGGCCAAATTTGCCAGTTAACTCCAGGTATCTCTTGGCTTCATACTTTTACATTTGAGGTGCACCCAAGTACCACATTTTGGACTCTCTTGTTGACTATGATGACTACTCCATTTCTTCTAAGGGATTCTTGCCCACAGTAGTAGATATAATGGTCATCTGAGTTAAATTTGCCCATTCCAGTCCATTTTAGTTCACTGATTCCTAAAATGTCGTTCACTCTTGTCATCTCCTGTTTGACCGCTCTAATTTACCTTGATTCATAGACCTAACATTCCAGGTTCCTACTCAGGGTCAGGAATTTTGAGTAATCCTAGGGATGAAAAACATATATGACTTGAACTCTCTCATCCAGCTATTGAGTTTGTTGGTCTTTTAGTCTCCTTTCAAGTGCCTCAGTGACCTAAGAACCATATGTGGAACCACTGGGCCACACATGGACACACTTGTGATGTACTTGTTTCCCAGGATGGATCTTAATGTCTTGATTTTTAAGAGTAATGTGTTTCAGACTTTTTAATAGTGATGATTTCCATCTATTATTGCCTCTGTTACCAGGGAAACTCAAAAAACAATTTGTTTCATGGAAAATTATTCATTATTATAGATTTAGAAAGGTCAAAAGTTGTACATAGTTAACACAAAAATAGCAATAGGAGAAACACCTTTCATTAGAGGATCAAGGTTCAAGCAAACATTTGCTAATTAATCCTTTCAGCAGCATCATAAAGTTATTATTTGGCATTTTCATAGATAGCATTTAATGTTTTCAAAGTGTTTTTACCAACAGTAATTAGTTGGTCTTCTCATCAACCTTTTGAAGTAGGTCAATATCATTATTCCCATTTTAAAGGAAAGCAAGGCACTGAAGAAATATATACAGAGCATGAAGACCACTAACATAAATCCTCATGTTGATTAATTTACATTTTTCTACTGCTCCCATCTTGACAAAGTAAATACACCTTTTAAAAATTGCCTCATTTTAACTCCCATTGTAAACCCAGTGAGGTAGGCAGAAGTGCCTCCATTTTGCAGATGAAAAACTTAGGTTCATACATACACATATATACTCCTCACATTCATTATTATAGATTTAGAAAGTTCAAAAGTTGTACCTTGCTGTCATTTATGTTATAAATGGCATTTATAGGCATTATTATTATCTATGGAATAAAGTAAATTCTAATAACTACTACTGTACTTATTCTAGTTTTAAAACAACTGATTTATTTTTTTAAAAATAGAGGTATTTTCTATTGGAGTTGGTAAGTTTTTACTTTAAAAGGATCCTGATGTGTCTATATAGATGCTGTGAAATATTTTTCTATTACTTGTTTTTGGTTTGAGAAATATTTACAAATATGACTGTGCTTTTGCATAAAATTCTCTTGTGGCTCAGACAGTAAAGAATCTGCCTGTAATGCAAGAGACCCAGGTTCAATCCCTGGGTTGGGATCCTCTGGAGAAGGAAATGGCAACCCACTCCAGTAATCTTGCCTGGAGAATTACATGGACAGTGGAGCCTAGAAGCCTACAATCCATGGGATCATAGAGTCAGACATGGCTGAGTGGCTAGCACTAAGCAGCAAAAGAAAAAAAAATCTTGCCTTAGTTTGTTTTGTTTTCTGATTCTTAGTTTTTAGACAAAGAGTTACTTCATCATAAGAATTTAGAATGCCCTACAAAGTGCATATATAATTCAAATTATATTACTGCTTGTATTTGTGTTTTAATAATCAAAGAAGAGAATGAAAAACGTACATAAAAACTTCAAGATAGCAAGTGAATATTTCCCCTGAAGCCATAGAATAACTAATATTGTAGACTGAATAAGTTATATTTATCTTTTTCTTGCATTTGTAATTTCACATCAAGCAAAATATTTATGGAATGTCAGAGGTAGCAGATATGAGATTTAAAAATATCATATGTTAAATTTGATTTTCCTTTCTTCTTCATCACATATCATTGAATATCTGTACAGTAATTTAGTATCCAGTAAAAACTCTTAAGAACAATATATTTGTTGTCTAAGGGTTAAATAGAAAGCAACATAAACATACTGCACTCTTCTAAAAATGTTATGCTAAAAGATGGGAAACTTTCTACACCCAGCAAAAACAATCAGTAAATTTAACATGCCCAAACTTTGATCATAATTGTAATATAAATGTTTGTGTAATATAGCAGTCCAGAGATGTGCTTTTCAGACCTCGAACCACAGAAAACCTAACTGGTCAAGGGTCACAGCAGCTGGGCTCTGAGATCCAACTCTGCAGTTGCAGTGAGGCCAATACCAATGAGCTTTCCCCAGCCAGTGACTGAACACTGCAGATATCTCTCTTGTATACATGGTGCTAGAAGGCAGAGGATTCTGTAACGGCCTTGCCAAACGTTTCTTAACCCATTCAGCATACTTCACTGTGGCTTACATTCGCATTGCAGTCTGATGACTACCTCAGTCTTCACTAGTTTCCTCCCCAGTTCTCCTCATTGCCCCCAAATTGTCCTCATTTTCTCACAGGCATTTCTCTTAGCTGAATCCTATATGTTTACTCCTATCTTTGTGTGTGCAGAGGAGAGTACTTGGTCTAAAATAAGTAATTAGTATTTTAATATAATTTTACATATATGATCAATGTGATCATCATAAGAGTTCCATTAAAATGGCAAAAGAATTATTATTACTCAACAGAGGAAAGCATGAGATGATCCAGTGGTATTCCGGATTTCACGTGATTCCAAAATGACAGATCACTGCTAAAAAGCCAGTTTCAGCAGAGTGACTCTTCAGTCATTAACTCTTGTTTGATATGAATTAAATACAGTTTAACATTGAATTAAATATTTTTTAGTCTCATTTGTTTATTTAATTGGAGGATAATTGCTTTACAATCTTGTTAATTTCTGCGGTACAACAATGTGAATCAGCATATGTATGCAAATGTCTTCTCCTTCTTGAGTCTTTTTCCTACCCCCCAGCATCTTACCCCTCCTTCCCATCCCCCAATATCTTACCCCTCTAGATCACCACAGAGCCCCAAACCCCACTTTTCTTTATGTAGAGAGGAGTTTAAGAAATCACTCATAGACACTCACTGATCTTTGAAATGGAAAAATAATTATACAAAGAAAAATATGGATAAAAGAAATGCAAAATTGTATCTAGACATTAAATCAGTTTTTTTCTTTTTTTTAATTTTTATTTTTACTTTATTTTGCTTTACAATACTGTATTGGTTTTGCCATACATTGACATGAATCTGCCATGGGTGTACATGAGTTCCCAATCCTGAACCCCCCCTCCCACCTCTCACCCTATATTATCTCTCTGAATTTTCCTTGTGCACCAGCCCCAAGCATCCTGCATCAATCATAAACTGGTGATTCATTTCTTACATGATAGTATACATGTTTCAATGCCGTTCTCATCCCATCCTCTCCCTCTCCCACAGAGGCCAAAAATCTGTTCTATACATCTGTGTCTCTTTTGCTGTCTCGCACACAGGGTTATCATTATTATCTTTCTAAATTCCATATATATGTATTAGTATACTGTATTGGTGTTTTTCTTTCTGGCTTACTTCACTATGTATAATTGGCTCCAGTTTCATCCACCTCACTAGAACTGATTCAAATATATATTTTTTAATGGCTGAGTAATACTCCATTGTGTGTATGCACCACTGCTTTCTTATCCATTCATCTGCTGATGGACATCTAGGTTGTTTCCATCTCCTGGCTATTACAAACAGTGCTGCAATGAACATTGGGGTACACGTGTCTCTTTCAATTCTGGTTTCCTTGGTGTGTATGCCCAGCAGTGGGATTGCTGGGTCATAAGGCAGTTCTATTTGCAATTTTTTACGGAATCTCCACACTGTTCTCCATAGTAGCTATACTAGTTTGCAATCCCACCAACAGTGTAAGAGGGTTCCCTTTTCTCCACATCCTCTCCAGCATTTATTGCTTGTAGACTTTTGGATCACAGCCATTCTGACTGGTGTGAAGTGGTACCTCATTGTGGTCTTGATTTGCATTTCTCTGATAATGAGTGATGTTGAACATCTTTTCATGTGTTTGTTAGCCATCCATATGTCTTCTTCGGAGAAATGTCTGTTTAGTTCTTTGGCCTATTTTTTGATTGGGTCATTTATTTTTCTGGAATTGAGCTGCAAGAGTTGCTCAACTAATCAAGAGACTAGTTGTTTGTCTGTTGCTTCATTTGCTATTATTTTCTCCCATTCCAAAGGCTGCCTTTTCACCTTGCTTATAGTTTCCTTTGTTGTGCAGAAGCTTTTAATTTTAATTAGATCCCACTTGTTTATTTTTGCTTTTATTTCCAGTGTACTGGGAGGTGGATCATAGAGGGTCCTGCTGTGATTTATGTCGAGGAGTGTTTTGCCTATGTTCTCCTCTAGGAGTTTTATAGTTTCTGGTCTTACATTTAGGTCTTTAGTACATTTTGAGTTTATTTTTGTGTGTGGTGTTAGAAAGTGATCTAGTTTCATTCTTTTACAAGTGGTTGACCAGTTTTCCCAGCACCACTTGTTAAAGAGATTGTCTTTAATCCATTATATATTCTTGCCTCCTTTGTCAAAGATAAATCAGTCTGTTTCTTATCAATTCTATTCTCTTCAGTTATCTTTATGTAACTGAATGGGTTTGATGACATCATATCAGTCAACTCAATAATCTTTATAGAACCTGGTGGTCCTGTCACCTTTGGTAGTCAAGGTGATGGGGAACACTTTACAGGGTCAATGATATCTGATCGGCTGTAGAGGGATTAGCATGAATCCACATGGAGGATTGGTGGCAAGGTACGAGGTATGGGCATCATACAAACAGATATGCATGTGTATAAATATACTTAGCTTTTATTTTAATACTCTGCTTGCTTTTATTTTTTTCTATTATATATTTTAAACTGGGGTATATTGCTTTACAATGTTGCACTGGTTTCTGCTATACAGTGATATGAATCAGCTATAGGTATGCATATAGCCCCTTCCTCTTGGACCTCCCTCCTATGCTGCTCCATCCCAGACATCTAGGTCACTACAGAGCACTGAGCTGAGCTCTCTGCGCTATGCTTCATGCTCCCACTAGCTCAATGTTTTACACATGGTAGTGTATATACATCAGTCCCAAATTCCCAATTAACCCCATCTGCCCCTCATATCTACACATCCATTCTCTACATCTGCATCTGTATTCCTGCTCTGCAAATAGGTTCATCTGTACCATTTTCTGGATTTCACATATATTTTAGTATGACATTTGTCTTTCTCCTTCTGACTTATTTTGCTGTGTTTCAGACTGTAGGTCCATCCACGTCTCTACAAATAATCCAGTTTCATTGTTTTTTTATGGCTAATATTTCATTATACACAAACACACCCAACATTTTCTTTATCCATTCATTTGTTGAGGAACATTTGGGTTGTTTATATGTTCTGGCTATTGTGAATAGTGCTGCAGTAAAGATTAGGTTACATGTGTCTTGGAATTATGGTTTTCTTACAGCATATGTACTGCATCAAATAGTTCTATTTTTAGTTTTTTTAAATATAAATTTATTTATTTTGATTGCAGGTTAATTACTTTACAATATTGTATTGGTTTTGCCATACATCAACATGAATCCGCCACAGGTATAGAAGTGTTCCTCATCCTGAGTCCCCCCTCCCTCCTCCTTCCCCATGCCATCCCTCTGGGTCGTCTCAGTGTACCAGCCCCAAGCATCCAGTTAAAAAAACTCCATACTGTTCTCTACAGTGTCTGTAGCAGTTTACATTCCCACCAACAGTGCAAGAAGGTTCTGTTTTCTCCACACCATTTCCAGCATTTATTGTTTGTAGATTTTCTTTTGATGATGGCTGTTCTGACCACTGTGAGGTGATACCTCATTGTAGTTTTGTAATATATGGTAGCATTTCTCTGTAACCTTAGATGTTCATTGAATATATGTTGTTTTAATCCTCTATGAGAGATAGATGCTCAGAGAGGTTAAGTATCTGGATCAGATCACATATACACAAATATGCATCATATTATTTTCATGAATCATTATTAGATTTGGATGCCAGTGTATTCCTGTTTTTCATAATGTCCAAAATACTTCAGCTAGAGCACATAAAGGATAAAGGCAGTTAACTGGGTTATTCAGCCACTTATTATGCAAGATTTATAAGTTTGTACCTGTTTATTGTAATCAATTTTGGGAAAACACATACAAATCAATTACAGTGTTTCTTTTGTTGTATTATCCCTCCTTTAGAAGATGTTACAATAGGTGCACTAATACGAAATTATTCTCCATTTCTATTTAAATAGCACTTTAAAAGTATTATTCTGCATACATGTTATTTACCATAAGGGTCTGAGAGTAATGACTGTCTCAGTGAATTCATTTAGAGCCAAATTAGCAATAGGAAGAAACTGAAAAGTCTATATTTGTCTCCAACACATCTTGAGAACTACATTTTGTAAGAAATGTATGATGAGAAAATGTGCACCATTCTGAGTCTGCTGTCTTTACCTTGTTTAGTCTGAGTTTTACCCACAAAGTGACTGTCATCCTTCAATGTATAATTATGCTTCTTTGAGACAGAAGCTGTGTGAGTTTATCTTGTTCTTTCAAGAGCTTGTTTACTTTTCATGGTTCACAGTGTGCTTCCTGGCTGACCATCCCAACAGTGGGTATTAGATGATAGCATTGTGAAGATTGCTGATGGTTTGTGAGGTGTTTTTCTCAGTATTAGGCTCACTGCAGCTTGTGAGAAATATGATACAAGACCTGGGGTTGTGGCAGGAGGGAAAGCAGAAGGGGAGCTGGCAGAAAAAAGGAAAGGGATGAAGGAGGAGAAAAGAGAGGGTAATTGGTGCAGTCCTACAGCCCAGTGTTCACAGGAACATGTTTCTGTCACCTGTCTCTGTGGTTTTCAGAAGCAGGGTACAATTCTGTCCTATAAAAGCAGATAAAGTTACTATGCCAGTTTTTCCTCTTCCCTATCAGATGTTTCACTGATTCTGAATTCTGTGAACTGTTTAAAGCCATTCTAAGCTAAGTTAGTTCAGGATTGTCTTCTGGTTAATGAGGAAATTATTAAGTTTTTCTTCTTAGATGAGTGGTGTTGGAAGAAGTTTCGCTGTAAAGATTGCTGTCACTTAATGCCTCAATATATGCCCACTTTTCTCCAACCATTTTTTTCAAGTTTGAATTTGTGCTATAAGATATTCATGATGCCTATATTTGTAGGTATTAATTTCTCCAAAGTGACCATAAGAGCTGAGCTAACCGTTTATAGATTTATACAATGACATAGCTTAGGATAGCTTAATTTTAGTAATATACTTGGAGGGGGGGATACTATTTTATAGCAATCCTTTTTTTTGAAAGTTGAGTTTTTTCAGTAAGGTCATTAATGAAATGTCTTAGTTTTGTCTTTACTTTCTTTAACATAAGCTTTCAGAAAAGAAAACATTTGACATAGTAGAAAGAGCCAGAAGATAAGAAACTTGGGTCTGGTTACCATAGTGGTAACTGATTGCATGCCTTTAGGCTGGTTCTTACTCTTTAAGCTATTACACTTTGGAGCTAGACCAACTCATTTCCAGGGTTCCTTTCAGCTTTAGAATTTTAAATGTTATTTCTACCCCTTATTCTTAAAAACATCGGCTGTTAACAAGTAGTAATATAAAAAGCCGACAGAGGCATAATATATTGAATAGGTATCAAATAAGGAACTTCATAGAAGTGATTTTAGCTGCAGGATGGTGAATGAGTCATTTAAAGTTTTTATCAGTTTCAGTTTTGTTGCTAGAGTTGAAGTAGATGCTTTAGAGACAAACCAAACACTGTATGAAGCAAAGCTTTCTGAAGCTGGAAGCTATTGTTACTTACTCGGTAAAGGACTTAATATGCCAGCAAATATGGAAAACTCAGCAGTGGCCACAGGACTGGAAAAGGTCAGTTTTCATTCCAATCCCAAAGAAAGGCAATGCCAAAGAATGCTCAAACTACTGCACAACTGCACTCATCTCACACATTAGTAAAGTAATGCTCAAAATTCTCCAAGCCAGGCTTCAACAATATGTGAACCATGAACTTCCAGATGTTCAAGCTGGATTTAGAAAAGGCAGAGGAACCAGAGATCAAGTTGCCAACATCTGTTGTATCATCGGAAAAGCAAGAGACTTCCAGAAAAACATCTATTTTTGCTTTTTTAAAAATGCCAAAGCCTTTGAGTGGGTGGATCAAAATAAACTGTGGAAAATTCTGAAAGAGATGGGAATACCAGACCACCTAGTACTCCAGACCAGACTTGCCTCTTGAGAAACCTGTATGCAGGTCAGGAAGCAACAGTTAGAACTGGACATGGAACAACAGACTGGTTCCAAATAGGAAAAGGAGTACGTCAAGGCTGTATATTGTCACCCTACTTATTTAACTTATATGAAGAGTACATCATGAGAAATGCCAGGCTGGATGAAGCACAAGCTGGATTCAAGATTACTGGGAGAAATATCAGTAACCTCATATGTGCAGATGGCACCACCCTTATGGCAGAAAGTGAAGAAGAACTAAAGAACCTCTTGATGAAAGTGAAAGAGGAGAATGAAAAGTTGGCTTAAAGCTCAACATTCAGAAAATGAAGATCATGGCATCTGGTCCCATCACTTCATGGCAAATAGATGGGGAAACAGTAGAAACAATGGCTGACTTTATTTTTCTGGGCTCCAAAATCACTGCAGATGGTGATTGCAGCCATGAAATGAAAAGACGCTTACTCCTTGGAAGAAAAGTTATGACCAACCTAGACAACATATTAAAAAGCAGAGACTACTTTGCCAACAAAGGTCTGTCTAGTCAAGGCTATGGTTTTTCCCGAGGTCATGTATGAATGTGAGAGTTGGACTATAAAGAAAGCTGAGTTCTAAAGAATTGATGCTTTTGAGCTGTGGTGTTGGAGAAGATTCTTGAGAGTCCCTTGGACTGCAAGGAGATCCACCCAGTCCATCCTAAAGAAGATCAGTCCTGGCTGAAACTCCAATACTTTGGCCACCTGACAGAAAGAGCTGACTTATTTGAAAAGACACTGATGCTGGGAAAGATTGAGGGCAGGAGGAGAAGGAGACAACAGAGAATGAGATGGCTGGATGGCATCACCGACTCGATGGACATGAATTTGGGTGGACTCCAGGAGTTGGTCATGGACAGGGAGGCCTGGAGAGCTGTGGTTCATGGGGTTGCAAAGAGTCAGACACGACTGAGCTACTGAACTGAAAAAGACTTAATGTATCTTAGAATATCATTTGACTCCTACCTCCTATTATCTATGAATTCTGTGTAAAATTATAAATCACATGAACAAGCACGTATTTTATCTGATTGAGGGATGGCTTTTGCCTCTTTGCTTTTGGTTTCCTAGAGATCGTCTTTTTTTTTTTTTTTCTTTTCTGTTACACTTTTACATGTTCTGACTTGATAATTTTTAGTTACAGTTCCCTAAATTTTTTTTCTTCTTACCTCCAAATTGCTCTCATTGCTACTCCTTCTGTCTGTAAGACTCTCTTTCCCTGTGGTCCACTCCACTAAATTCCACCTCATAGAGTTAAATTCAGTTTTGAATTAACACCTCCTTTTTCCATGTTATCTTTAATCACTGTCCTAGTTAATTGTGATGCCTGCCTTCACAGACTCCAGGAATTTTTGAGAATTGTTTTTCTTCACAGCATGTCACACTTTATGCTGTATTTATTAGGTTTTTAAAAATATGTTTCTAATATTTTAATAGTATATTATTCCATATGTATGTACATATTACATACTACTGCATATATAAAGATTGAAGGCAAAAGGAAAAGGAGGCAACAGAGGATGAGATGGTTATTAGATAGTTTCACAGACTCAGTGGACATGAATTTGAGTAAACAGGAGATATTGGAGGACAGAGGAGCCTGGCATGCTGCAGTTCATGGGGTTGCAGAGAGATGCACAGACTAAGTGACGTACATAAAACATACCATTATACTCTTAAGAACCATACTTTTGATCTGTTTATTTTGAAGCTATTTTAGAAAATTTGTAAATTGCAAAAATATTATAGGTACCATTCACCCATTTCTCCTACTGTTCACATATTGCAAAATCATAATGTGATTACAAAAACTAAGATATTGAATAGGTATAATTGCATAGCTAAATTCCAGAGTTTATTTAGATTTTATTATTATTTCATTAATATATATGTATTTTTCTATTTCAGGACCCAATCCAGTATTTCACTTTAAATATAGTCATTGCATTGCTTTATTTATTCAATTGTTTATTATATCTGGATAGAATAATAAATATTATTTAATAATACTTAATAATGAATTATTATTTAATACTACTGCTGCTGCTGATAAGTCGCTTACCACTATTCAATATTAATTTTATTTATTTTCAAGTGTATCCATTGAAAAATCTCCATATTGTTCCTATGACCTTTGGACATGCCCCAACTTTTCCAGGAGTTCTTCCTTCTTTTCTCAAACCAGGTTCCAGATTCACTTTCATTTTTTCCTGCCCCAGTTCTGGAATCAGTTTTTTCTCAAAGGAGTCCTAATTCTAACTACGGGATGTTGGTACTTGGAAACCCGGATCTGAGTGTTAGGTGTGCTCATTGCCACTCATATATCATTGCTTCTATGTCCTCTCAGTGAATAGGAAATATATGCTTGCACTACACAGCATATGCACATACACAGAAAAATACATACGTGTGTGTGTGTGTATTTAAATACATTGTTGTTGTTCCGTCACTCAGTCGTATCCAACTCTTTGAGACCCCGTGGACTGCAGCAGGCCAGGCTTCCCTGTCCATCATGTCCCAAAGTTAGCTCAAACTCATGTCCATTCAGTCGGTTATGCCATACAAACATTTCATTTTTGGTTGTCCCCTTCTCCTGCCTTCAATCTTTTCAAGCATCACAGTCTTTTCCTAAGAGTTGACTCTTCCCAATAGTGGCCAAAGTATTGGAGCTTCAATTCAGCATCAGTCCTTTCAACGAATATTCAAGATTGATTCTTTAGGATTGACAAGTTTGGTTTCCTTGTTGTCCAAGGGACTCTTAAGAATCTTCTCTATACCACAATTTGAAAGCATCATTTATTTGGGGCCTCAGCCTTGTTTACGGTCCAACTCTCACATCCGTACGTGACTACTGGAAAATCCATAGCTTTGAATAGTCAGCCCTTTCTTGGTAAAGTCAAGTCTCTGTTTTTTAATATGCTTTCTAGAGTTGTCAAAGATTTTCTTTTAAAGAGCAAGTGTGTTTTATTTCATGGCTGCAGTCACCATCTCCAGTGATTTTGGAGCCCAGGAAAATAAGATCTGTCACTGTTTCCATTGTTTGCCCATCTATTTGCCATGAAATAATGGGACTGAATGCCATGATCTTCTTTTTTTGAATGTTGAGTTTTAAGCCAACTTTTTCACTCTCCTCTTTCACCTTTATTGAGATGCTTTTTAGTTCCTCTTCACTTTCTGTCTTAAGAGTGGTGTCATCTGTATATATGAGGTTATTGATATTTCTCCCTGCAGTCTTGTTTCCAGCTTTTGCTTCTTCCAGTGTAATCTTCTTTTTTTGAATGTTGAGTTTTAAGCCAACTTTTTCACTCTCCTCTTTCACCTTTATTGAGATGCTTAAATCAAGGAGAAGTGAAAGACAGAATTCTCACCACAGTAGACATATATACTCCAATAACTATAAAGAGGGACGTCAGAACAAAGGTCGAAAACGAAGAAGGTCACACCGAAAAGGGTACTACACAATACGTTTATTGAATTCACTCGTCCTACTATTATATGTCGGAACTACATGAGGAAAAGTTAAACCTTGGTCAAACAAGGTACAAATCAAGATTGACAACGAAGAATTGAACGTAGGTCTGAAGTGTCCTCCGTTCATTCCACCAGACTATAAGGGTAGAGAATTTCTTAAAAATTCAAACAAACTTGGTGTGTCTTTTCCTTTATTGTAGTCAGTGAAGCAGAAATAGATGTTTTACTGGAATTCTCTTGCTTTTTCGATGATCCAATGGATGTTGGCAATTTGATCTCTGATTCTTCTGCCTTTTCTAAATCCAGCTTGAATACATGGAAGTTCTTGATTCATGCACTGTCAAAGCCTAGCTTGGACAATTTTCAGCATTACTTTGCTAGCATGTGAAATGAATGCAATTGTGTGGTGTCTTGAACATTTTTTGACACTATGTTTCTTTGGGATTGGAATGAAAGTTGACTTTTTCCAGCCCTGTGGCCACTATTGAGTTTTCCAAATTTGCTGGCATATTGAGTTCAGCACTTTCACAGCATCATCTTTTAGGATTCGAATAGCTCAGCTGGAATTTCATCACTTCCACTACCTTTGTACATAGTGATACTTCCTAAGGCCCACTTTACTCACACTCCAGGATATCTGGTTCTAGGTGAGTGATCAGACCATCATAGTTATCTGGGTCATTAAGAGCTGTTTTTATATAGTTCTTCTGTATATTCTTGCCACCTCTTCTTAATATTTTCTGTTTCTGTTAGGTCCATACCATTTCTATTCTTTCTTGTACTCATCTTTGCATGAAATGTTCCCTTGGTGTCTCTAATATTTTTGAAGAGATCTCTAGTCTTTCCCATTCTATTGTTTTCTTCTATTTCATTGCACTGTTTACTGAGGAAGGCTTTCTTATCTCTCCTTAGTATTCTTTGGAACTCTGCATTCAAGTGGGTATATCTTTCCTTTTCTCTTTTGGCTTTCCCTTCTCTTATTTCCTCAGCTAATTATAAGAACTCTTCAGACAACTATTTTGCATTTTTGCTTTTTTATTTCTTGAGGATAATTTTGATCACTGTCTCCTATACAATATCATGAACCTCCATCCACATTTCTTTAGCCACTCTATCAGATCTAATCACTTGAATCTATTTGTCTCTTCCATTGTATAATCATAAGGGATTTGATTAAAATATTTTTTGGGCATCTCCTGCTTGCCAAGCAGTTTCTTTACCACTGACTCATTTGGGAAACACCCCCTCTTTTACTCTTTAGCCTTATAGTAAAATATTATTTTCTAAGTTAGTTAGGTTAGATCTCTTATTTCCTTTTGTTTGCCTGTTACTGATTGGTAACATAGTTATACTTGATTGTTGTAATTTTCATTCATTTCCTCACTTATCATAGTTGTTTTTTTATTTTATTTATTTTATTTTTGGCCACAGCATGCAGCTTATGAGAGTTTAGTTCCTCAACTGGGAACTGAACCCAGGCCCTCAGCAATGAAAGCATAGTCTTAACCACAGGAACACCAGAAAATTCCCCATATTTGGTTTTTGTTTAAGTGACACATGTTAAAACTTACTATTGTGGTGGACTGTCTATGGGCTATGACAGAGCATGGAGTTGTATATCCATGATCACAATCATGATGTAAACAATTTTAACAAGCCAAAAATTCTCTCATGCTGCCAACTGTTATCTACCCTTCTTCTTATCCCTAACTGCTGGCAACCAGTGATCTGATTTCAGTCCCCATAGGTTTGCCTTTTCTAGAAATTTCATATAAATGGAATCATATAGTATGCAGCTTCTGAGTCTGGCTTCTTTCACTTTTCAAAATGTGTTTAAGATTCACACATGTAGCTGCATTCAACAGTTTATTCTTTTTCATTGTTGAGTATTATTCCATGTATGGACCTATCATATTTAGCTTCTCCATTTTTGAGGTTGTTTCCACTTTAGAGCTGTTGTGCTGTACTTAAAAAAAAAAATCACATTTTTGTGTGTTTTCTTAAATTGTCATTTGTCTTAAGTAAATAGCTAGCAGTGAGGTTGCTGAGTTGCAGATTATATGTGTGTAAAAGTTTTTAAGAAACTGAAAAATTGCTTTTCAAAGTTGCTGTACTAGTCTGCATTCTGACCAACAGTGGGTAAGCATTTTAGCTGCTTCACATTCTTGCCAGCTTTGGTATTTTAGCTTTCTTTGATAGTAGTAATTATAATTAATTCACAGTGGTATCATATTGTGCTTTCAGTTTGCATTTTGCTGACTAATGATATTGAGCATTTTTTCATATGCTTATTTTCCATTTTGTATATTCTGTGGTAAAATGTCTGTTCACATACTTTCCCCATTTAAATTTTTTCCTTATTTTAAACTTGTTTTTCTTATGGTTATGTTGAGAATTCTATATATAATTTGGATTCAGTTTTCTTGTGAGAAATGTGATTTGTAAATTTTTATTTTTGTCTGTCACTAGTCTTTTCATTATCTTAAACCATGAATTATGCATACAAGAAAGCTGATAAGACAGTGCTCCTAAGTCCTGTTGAAGTAGAGTATGTACAGAATGAGGGCATATATTGCAAAGTCCCCAAAGATATTGGGCATATGTGTGCTTATGGCAGAAGAGTGATACTAAGGCTTTCTAAAGTCAAGTCACAAAAGTGATCCACCAAAGGACAAAAGTCAATTATAAACATCAGCAAGATCAAATTTCAGATGTGTGTGTGTGTATGTGATCAGTCACTAGCCAGCCAGGCTCTTCTGTACATGGGATTTCCCAGGCAAGAGTACTGCAGTGGGCTGCCTTTTCCTCCTCCAGGGGTTTTCCGGACCCAGGATCAAACTCACATCGCCTGTGTCTCCTGCACTAGGAGGTGGATTCTTGACCTGTTAATTAAGAGTTGTCCTGGTAACCTGTCTTCCCTCCTGACCCCTCAGAACAGGCTCCTGAATGGGGATGGAAGTAAGGAAATTAAAGATTGACCCAATCCTAATCCCTAACCCCTGAGCAGGCAGTGCACCAGCAGCCTTCCCAGGCAGTGCACCAGCAGCCTTCCCAGGAGTTAAAGTAAGTTTTTATTAGAAAGAAGTGATGGTTATCAGATGAGACTTAACCTTTAAGTGTCAAAACTTGTGTGCTTTTCTTCTATAAGTTACTATAGAAATATAATCTGTGCAAGATTCAAAAGCTAATGGAACCATCTTAAGTCTCAAGTAGTGAAGGGAGAAAAAATAATAAATTTTAAAGAAACAGTAGAAGGAAAAATGACTTGCTTTGTGAATACAGGTTATGATTCCTATTTATTTAGTGTAATTAGTATAATTTCTAGAAAGAATATCACATTCCTTTTCATGTGTTCCTTTGTTAAGGATGTATGATTTCACCCCTGCTCTGAGGACATTTAGATTATTTTCAATTTTTGTTAGAGGTAATTCTACATAATTAACCTTACATGTATGTCATTTTAGAAAAGTATACCTTTCAAGAAATATTCTTAGATATGAAATTGCTGAGGTAGGCATTGCCAAAATGCTCTGAAGTTTTGTGGCAATTTGTATTTCCATCATCAGTGTATTGACTTTTCCATTCAGTCTGATAAATTTTTAAAAGGCAATTTTGTAATTTCACTAACATCACTCTCATTTTGAGGGAATTAAAATATTTTAACTTAGAGCAGTTATATAAAATTTCCTGTGATATATCTTTCTATATCTTGTCTTTGCATGTCTTCCTTATAATCTTGTTCTTATTAACTTTGAATAGCTCTTTATATATTAGATAAATGAGTCCTTTGAGG
>SJYC01002618.1:0-33824 GCA_006408675.1 Madoqua kirkii
AGTCCCTTGGAGTGCAAGGAGATCCAACCAGTCCATTCTGAAGGAGATCAGCCCTGAGACTTCTTTAGAAGGGATGATGCTGAAGCTGAAACTCCACTACTTTGGCCACCTCATGCCAAGAGTTGATACACTGGAAAAAACTCTGATGTTGGGAGGGATTGGGGGCAGGAGGAGAAGGGGACCACAGAGGATGGGATGGCTGGATGACATCACGGACTCAACGGACGTCAGTCTGAGTGAACTCTGGGAGTTGGTGATGGACAGAGAGGCCTGGCGTGATGCGATTCATGGGGTCGCAAAGAGTCCGACACGACTGAGCAACTGAACTGAACATTTACATTAATGTGGGGAGATTATCCTGAATTATTATTATGAGGCGAGTGTAATCTCAAAGGTCATATATGTGAAAGGGGGAAGCTGGAGAGTCAAGTCGTTTAGAGTGATGCCCTGTAAGTCTCTTCAGTCATTGCTGGCCATCAAAATATAAGGAGGCCATATGCCCCAGGATGTTGGGTGGCCTCTAGATGCTTGGAAATGCAAGGGAATGGATTCTTCTTAAAGTCTCCAGGAGGGGTGTGCATCGGCCTATACTTGCATTTTAGCTGAGATACACTACTTTGAACTTCTGAACTCGAGAACTGTAAGAAAATAAGTGTGTGTTATTTAAACTGTTAGGTTTGTAGTGATCTTTTTCAGCTATCACAGAAAACTAGTACATGCCCTTAAGACAGTGGGGATCTTCATTCATTTACTGCTTGTTTTTTTTTTTTTTTTTAAATATGTATCATCACTTAAGAAATTGTTTTGCCTTGAGGAGAGTTCTGTGGACTTCTACCATTTCTCCAGTGGCTCAGTGATAAAAGAATCTGCCAGCAATGCAGGAGCCACAGGAGACTTGAATTCTATCCCTGGGTGTGGAAGATCCCCTTTTGCAGGGCATTTCAACCCAGTCCAGTATTCCTGCCTGAGAATCCTCATTGACAGATGAGCCTAGCGAGGTAGAGTCCATGGGGTCTCAAAGAGTTGGACACAACTGAAGCGACTTAGTACATATGCTACTGTTTCAGAAATCTTCTTGTAAAATGTATCCCTTCTTCATGTTTGGAAGCTACTTGTTGGTATACAAGTCTAAATAAATAGCTGTTTTCTCCCAGTACTTCAAAATGTCATTCCATTGGTTTACAAATCCATGGAACTTCTTATTGTTATTCTAAGCAGACTACTGTGATTTTGATTTTCATTCTCTGGTAGCTTTGAATGTATGTTCTTATCTTTGGTTTTCGGATGTTTCACAATAATGAACTTCTGTAGATCTGTGTGTGACCATGTGCTTTATTTAGACTTTTGTTGTTTGCTGAACTACTAGGATTTGTAGTTTGAGGCCTTGGCTATTATCTCTTTAAATACTCCTTTTTCTTTATTTTGTTTCTCTTTTACTTCTGGAATTTTATTTTCAAATGTATTATATTGTATCCTAGAGCTCTTGGAAACATTTTTTCACTCATTTTTCTCTCGGTGTTTCTCTTTGTGTTTGTTCTATTGATCTATTTTCATGTTCAATGATTCTTCTCTTTGCTGTGCTGAGTTTATTATACTATTGTATTGAGTGTATCTAAGGTGGTGTATCCTTCTATTACTAAATCTTTCCCTTTGATTGTTTCTTATTTCTCTCTTTCTGCCCCCTGTCCATTTACATTGTCAGTCTTTTTTCTCCACTGACATTTACATATAGATCAACCAGCAATGAAATACTATATAGTTATTTAAAATTCTCTGTCTGATAGTTCCAACATCTGGGTCATTTGTGTGGTTCTGTTGAGCCAGACAGTCTCTGAAGAGTGTGTTGTTTTTGCCATGTTCTTTGAGTATCTTGTAGTTTCTGATTGAATGCTAGACGTCTTGTACAGGAGCATAAAGACAGACATGTAATAGTAATACCTGGGAATGTGAAACTATTTCTTTGTGCTAAACCTCTAGCATGAGAATTTGAGTTTTCTAGTCAGAAGATGAACTACAGTATTGTTGTTTTGTGGTTGTTGTTGTTGTTGTTGTTATGGTTACCTTTATTGTGTTACCAACTTGAAACTTTTCTACCTTTGCTTTTTGTGTAGTATGAGGCTGGTTTTCTGAAAGATTTTTTCATTGGTATCTGCTCCATTCTCTGCTTTAGATCTTCTTTTAGCAGTTTTATGTTAGATATTTCTCCCCAATTTTACTTTTTTCCATGTAGTAGACTGCTATTATTCATCATGCAACTCTTGATTATGTGATTGTAGGAGTGGAAAGCCTGATCTTAGGTGGACAATATAAGGTCTGTCTTAAGAGTGTAAGGATCTCCTTCTCAGGGATCCTACACTTTTTCCCCAGTGGATAATTTCTAATGATATGAGACTTGAATATTTTCTGCCCTTCCTCATAAGTAGAGGTGATTTTTTAAGTTTCTTTCTCCTAAATGAAAAAAAAATAATTCACCTGTATCTTGAAAGCAATATGTTTTACTCATTTATGCCAATGGCTTAAACTTTTGTTCCAGGGGTACAGCATGGGAGGTTTTGAGTGGACTTCATGTCTTTCCCACGTGAAAATCCCTCCTCTCAGCATGCATCAAGAGGGGTGCTCCCTGTTTCTAACTTAGACTAATTTTTTCCTCACAATTGCCTTTTGAGGTCTGTCAAGAAAACTTTGCAAATTGTTATGAATTACCTTTGTGTCAGCTCCTAGGTTTTCTGTACTTTCACACTAGCTCATACTCATTATTCACCGATTCAAATTTCAGCTGAACTGATTCCTTGCATTTTTATTAATAGCTTCAGTTCACTTCAGTTCAGTCGCTCAGTCATGTCCGACTCTTTGTGACCTCATGAATCACAGCACTCCAGGCCTCTCTGTCCATCACCAACTCCCGGAGTTCACTCAGACTCACGTTCGTTGAGTCCGTGATGCCATCCAGCCATCCCATCCTCTGTGGTCCCCTTCTCCTCCTGCCCCCAATCCCTCCCAGCATCAGAGTCTTTTCCAGTGAGTCAACTCTTCACATGAGGTGGCCAAAGTATTGGAGATTTAGCTTGAGCATCATCCCTTCTAAAGAAATCCCAGGGCTGATCTCCTTCAGAATGGACTGGTTGGATCTCCTTGCAGTCCAAGGGACTCTCAAGCATCTTTTCCAACACTACAGTTCAAAGGCATCAATTTTTCAGCACTCAGCCTTCTTCACAGTCCAATTCTCACATCCATACATGACCACAGGAAAAACCATAGACTTGACTAGATGGACCTTATTCGGCAAAGTAATGTCTCTGCTTTTGAATATACTATCTAGGTTGGTCATAACTTTCCTTCCAAAGAGTAAGCGTCTTTTAATTTTATGGCTGCAATCACCATCTGCAGTGATTTTGGAGCCCATAAAGAAATCCCAGGGCTGATCTCCTTCAGAATGGACTGGTTGGATCTCCTTGCAGTCCAAGGGACTCTCAAGCATCTTTTCCAACACTACAGTTCAAAGGCATCAATTTTTCAGCACTCAGCCTTCTTCACAGTCCAATTCTCACATCCATACATGACCACAGGAAAAACCATAGACTTGACTAGATGGACCTTATTCGGCAAAGTAATGTCTCTGCTTTTGAATATACTATCTAGGTTGGTCATAACTTTCCTTCCAAAGAGTAAGCGTCTTTTAATTTTATGGCTGCAATCACCATCTGCAGTGATTTTGGAGCCCAGAAAAAGAAAGTCTGACACTGTTTCCACTGTTTTCCCATCTATTTCTCATGAAGTGGTGGGACCAGATGTCATGATCTTCATTCTCTGAATGTTGAGCTTTAAGCCAACTTTTTCACTCTCCACTTTCACTTTCATTGAGAGGCTTTTTAGTTCCTCTTCACTTTCTGCCATAAGGGTGGTGTCATCTGCACATCTGAGGTTATTGATATTTCTCCCAGCAAACTTGATTCCAGCTTGTGTTTCTTCCAGTCCAGTGTTTCTCATGATGTACTCTGCATATAAGTTAAATAAGCAGGACTTCCCTAGTGGCTCAGATGGTAAAATGTCTGTCTACAATGCGGGAGACCTGGGTTCGATCCCTGGGTCAATAAGATCCCTTGGAGAAAGAAATGGCAATCCACTCCAGTACTATTGCGTGGAAAATCCCATGAACAGAGGAGCCTGGTAGGCTACAGTCCATGGGGTCACAAAGAGTCAGTCACGACTGAGTGACTTTACTCAATCAAGCAGGGCTTACTAAATCCTAAAGGAATTCAATGCTGAATATTTATTGGAAGTACTTATGCTGAAACTGCAATACTTTGGCCATCTGATGAAAAGAGCTGATTAATTGGAAAAGACCCTGATGCTGGGAAGGATTGAAGGCAGGAAGAGAAAGGGATGACAGAGGATGAGATAGTTTGATGGCATCACTGACTTAATGGACATGCGTTTGAACAGACTCTGGGAGACAGTGAAGCCTGACATGCTACAGTCCATGGGGCTGCAAAGAGTCAGATACAATTTAGCATCTGAATAATAACATTAACTCAGGTGAGTGAGTGCTGTGTCATATCTTGTTGGAAGACCCTATGTTTTCATAGATTGTTGGTTGATATGTCACTCTGTGACCTCAGTTCTCTGAGGTAAGAAAATTTGGTTTGTATATCCAGCTTTTTATGTTGCTGTTGTAGAGGTGGAAAACAGTGGGGACGTTTTAGCATTATATATCCTAAGTAAAAGCAGGCAATTCTGTTACCCTTGTCCAAAAGGTTTTTATTTGATTCTCACAAAATGCTTAGTATTATGCATTATGCAGCTAAGCTTTTTAGTTCTTTAGTTCTTCTTCACTTTCTGCCATAAGTGTGGTCGTATCTGCTGAATATTCACTGGAAGGACTGATGCTAAAGCTGAAGCTCCCAATACTTTGGCCACCTGAAGAAAAGAGCTCATTAATTGGAAAAGACTCTGATGCTGGGAAGGATTAAAGGCAGGAAGAGAATGGGGATGACAGAGAATGAGATAGTTTGATGACGTCACTGACTTAATGGACATGAGTTTGAGCAGACTACAGGAGATAATGAAGGGCAGAGAAGACTGACATGCTGCATTCCATGGGGCTGCAAAGAGTCAGAAACAGTTTAGCATCTGAACAATAACATCTGACCCAGGTGAGTGGGTGTTATGTCATATCTCTTTGGAAGACCCTATGTTTTCATAGATCATTGGTTGGTATGTTTCTCTGTGACCTCAGTTCTCTGAGTTAAGAAAATTTTGGTTTGCATATCCTATTTATGTTGTGCATCTGAACAATAACATCTGACCCAGGTGAGTGGGTGTTATGTCATATCTCTTTGGAAGACCCTATGTTTTCATAGATCATTGGTTGGTATGTTTCTCTGTGACCTCAGTTCTCTGAGTTAAGAAAATTTTGGTTTGCATATCCTATTTATGTTGATGTTGTAGAAATGGGAAACTTTTTTTTTTTTTTTAGCATTATACATCCTAAGAAGAAGCATGAAATTCTGTTACCCTTGTCCAGAAGGTTCTTATTTGATTCCCACCAAATGCTTAGTATTATGCAACTAAGCTTTTTAGTTCTTTAGTTCTTCTTCACTTTCTGCCATAAGGGTGGTATTATCTGCTGAATATTCATTGGAAGGACTGATGCTGAAGCTGAAACTCCAGTACTTTGGCCACGTGAGGCAAAGAACTGACTCATTTGAAAAGACCTTGATACTAGGAAAGATTGAAAGCAGGAGGAGAAGGGGATAACAGGATGAGATAGTTGGATGGCATCACTGATTCAATGGATATGAGTTTGGGTAAACTCTGGAAGTTGGTGATGGACAGGAAGGCCTGGTGTTCTGCAGTCCATGGAGTTGAAAAGAGTCAGACATGACTGACATGACTGAGCAACTGAACTGAACTGATGAAGCTAAGCTTAAAGCAAACTGTAGGAATCATTCTGGGGATTTCCTGTGTTTGGATAAACACAAAGAAACATATAGATAATGGTATAATGTGAAAACGAGATGCCAGGTTGTACAAGATAGAAACTGAGTGCAATTTGAGATCTTCTCTGTCTCTGCCTTCACACTGATCTTTCTCCCTTAGAAAGCCTCAATCTGTGTAAATTTTTTTCCTGCTTTCTTCCTTGATTTTCCTTAGGGAAAGAGATAGAGAGACAAAGGAAATCTGATATTTGCAAGCTCTTTTCAAACAACAAAAATCTAGTCCCAAGTGAGGAAACCAGGTCCTTGACCTTGAGAAATCTACAGGCTAAAGGTATACTTTATAGGATACCACCTCAAGTTAGACAGAATGAGGTGACTCATATAATATTCACTTCTTTAAGCTTTGAAGGGTTCACATTTTTTTAAAAACTTATATCACATTTCATCAATATTTTATTATGAGGACATATTTTACCATAAACTTCAGAAGTGAAGCAATCAAATTCATTTGTTCTTCTCTAATCTTACAGGTTACATATTCTATACACATACTGTATATGTTCAAAAAATGTTTCAGATTCATTAGACCATGCGTATAAGTACTACTCCTGCACAAACATAAGTATTGTTCATGTACTGGAATTAATAGTTCATTTGTAAGGTTGATTGCCAAAGTTTAAGGTTTATGAATTGATATTAGTCAAGGTAATCTTTTGTTCATTTCATTTTATATTTTTAAATTGTAGTCATTGAACACTATACATTTTTAATTTCTCAAGGGTAGAAATTGAATTAATATGCTTGAAATAATTTCTTTTCTAGTTGAATCCACAATTATGGAAATTTGCAACTTACCCAGCCTGTATTGTTCAAATAGGGGTGTAAACCCCAAAGATATTTGTTTATTTGACAGTGGAAAGCAAATTTATTTGACAGTGTGAAGCATGGGGAACTGAGTTATTACCCCCGTCCGATGTCTGATAGCTCTTTGTTATAAAGTTTGAGGGACAAGTCACTGATGCTTTAACTTGTGGAGTTTCTTTTATATAGTGTTTGAAGTTTAATAAATTCTATTAAAGAACATTCCTCTTTCTTCATATGGATTTGTTAATAAATCAAAATGAAGTCTCTCAAAGATACATGTTTTCACTTTTTTAATTGATCTCTTCATTATCCTACTAGAAGAGGAAAGCAGTATGGATGATTATGTATTATTAATATTTAAGTGAAAACTAATAGCAAAAAGCTTTCTTCAGGGAAAAAAGAATCTATTTAGCTATAACATCCTCGATTTCTTCAAAATGAAGTCTCTCAAAGATACATGTTTTCACTTTTTTAATTGATCTCTTCATTATCCTACTAGAAGAGGAAAGCAGTATGGATGATTATGTATTATTAATATTTAAGTGAAAACTAATAGCAAAAAGCTTTCTTCAGGGAAAAAAGAATCTATTTAGCTATAACATCCTCGATTTCTTCTGTTTCTTCTTGTATCTCTCATGGCGGAAAATGGACAGCATCTACATAAACTGGTGTGCTCAGACCTTTGCATTTCTATTCCTGATGATTGTCATCTGCCACAGGAAAGGTAGGCCCATTTTCTCCTTATTTGCTTATTATGTTGTCATATGTTTTACTTATGGTATCAGCTTCTCATGGTTTATAACAATTCTTCTCAACAAAATATTAGTCAATCTGAACTTTCAATCTCAATGGAAACTTGGAAGTATGTTATAACACTGTGGTAATAAGCAGAAATAAAACTGGAATTAATGGTATTCTAATTAAGATATCAAAGTTTTCTCTAGTTTGAATAGCAGCACATATGTATATATATGTGTGTATATATATATGTATACATATATAGTATATATATATGTGTATATATATGTATGCATATATATATGTATATGTGTGTGTGCATGCATGTGTACACGTGTGTGTGCTTGTGTAAATTTAGACCAATAAGCATATATATAATATTAAATTTTTTAAATTATTAGTTTTAATAGATTTGAAATAATGATATGGCATACTCAACCTTTTCCTAATCCTTGGAATGTAGGAGAATTTTTTTTTTAAAGGAAACTCAGATTCAGACCCCTCCCATATAATCCATGAGTAGAATAAGCTATATTTTGGGTGCAGATTAGGTATTTTCAATAGTGTTTGGGATTTCAGCTAATATACATGCAGGTAGCCATCCTTTAGCCATGCTCGTCAAGGTGATTACTTATGGTTCAGCATGCACTCTTCATACATTCTGCTATGAGTTTGATCGAAAGGTAAAAGGTAGCTGAAAAAAGGACGGACAGCTAAGTCACGATAATTATCCAATTCTACCCTTCCTACTATTGTAACTGTGAGAGATGGAATCATTTAATGAACATTTATGTAAATTCATTCGTGATCAGATTTCTTGTTTTGACCAAGTACAGAGAAGAAATCTGTGACACAGATCTGACTTGGTAGGTCAGGAAGAATTTTTCCGTGTTCCATCATCTGTACTGGTAAAAACATGTTAATTGCTACTTCATGCAGTTCTCTAATGTGCCTATTGAAGAGTTAGAGGGAAGAGTTTGAGCAGCCAAATCAACCTAGCTGCCATAACTAAGAAATATTTCTAAGCCATTATGAATTGTTAATACAATCCTGGATTTCTGAGTAATATGAAAATGCATCTTGGTAAAATGATCCATAAATGATTCTATTCATGTAATAGATATCTCACTATATACAAACCAAGAGGCATACCAACAGAATGTTTATTTCTTTGAAGATCAGTAAGAATTGACTTTATTTCTCTTCTAAAGGCTCTTCTACCTCTCTGTCTTAGGGATGGATGACACATTGCTATAGAGATAAAAGAAAAGAGCTTGGCAAAGTCAGACTCAGACAAGCCCATCTAATTTACCTTTCAACTTTCCTATTGCTTCTCTGTCTACCATGGTGCCCAATTTGGTTTCCACCTACCACAAGGAGTTTTACCTGTCAGCCATACAAGGGGCCAATTAGGCAATCAAGTCATTCTTTTCACCAGAGTAGGATAGATCTATGGTGTTACATTTTTTCTGCTATTTTACCCCAGGCTAGAACTGAACATGTTTCTTGTTATTTCTTGAAGGTAAAGAAGTTAAAAATCAATAATAAAAGTAGATATGGGTTTAGGAGGACAATGTCTTAAATGGTAAGGGGATATTTCACTTAATTATTTGCTGAGAACTTTTCATTTCATTGGGTGATAAATGACCTCAAGCTCATTTTTCCTTCACCACCACACCAACAACAACAAAACAAATAAGCATTTTATCACATACAAAACTCAGAATTCTATCACTGGCATATATTTCCCTAGGGAAATATGTCTGCATAGAATTCTCCTGATCTGCTGACAATTTTTTTGCCTAATAAGAGTATTTAGAGTGTTGGATTCCCATACTTGGATAAAGAGAAAGAGTGGTAAGGGTATTAGGAAAGTGTGCATGTCTGTGAATATGTGTGGCATATATATGGTGTCCCTGTGTAAAAATTTGTGTTTTGAAGACTGTCATTTAGATTAAAATAACACATAGTGATGGATTTTTCCTCCCAACAGACATTAGCACTGGAGTGATGCTTACAGCAGCTGAACTAAACTGACAACTTACAGAAAGACTAAATTTTACTTGATAAGGTTACCAAGGTGATTCTGGACTAGACCAGACTTCCTGATTTCTAGTCAAGTGTTTGCTCCTCAACACTAATTGTGCTCAAGATTATCTTTCATCTTTATCAAAAAGGAGAGTTCTGAATTATAAATGCTATAGCCTGAAGGCTAGACCTGAAGGAGTGAGATCAGAACAGAGAAAAACATTTTTTGTATCTGTAGCTCAGATATGCTTTGAAAAGTCTTATCTTCTGTAGGGAATATTCTTTAAGCCAGACACAGAAGAGATGGACATCTGTTATTTAAAAGCTGATTCTCATGATGTCATATATGGAGTCAGACATCAGGCATTTTAGCAAAGAAATGGAGAAGAGTTGAAAGGATCACAATTTAAAGCAATATGACTGCTTAATATAACATTGTATCTTTCTGGAATGGTATTGAGTAAAACATTGATAAAATTCATCTTTGAGCCAAATTACCTATAGTGGTATATCATGTACAAGCAAGTGAAAATAATATATTGTAATAATACAACAAAATGTGTTGGACTCTAATTCATCCAACCCTCTTTGTTAAATTTCATCAGTACTTAGCATTGCTGAGTCCATTCTCATATTCTGATTTCTGTATGACTGAGCAGGTAAGAGAAGATAAAATGAAAACAAGGATATGTATCTCTAATGGTAAATTACCTCAGGATTTATTAGAGTTATGATTCATACGAGGCTTCATAATTATCCTTGATTATATATGCTATGTTCCAAGAATGATCTTATAATAAGGTGTTTCTATTGGATTATGATTGTGAATAAACTTTTTGAATACAGAGGATAAACCATTAACACTTACTAATATCACAACTACTGCTTCTCCTAAAATCACTATACCTACAATAGTAGTAATTGCAACCAGAGCACTTTACACTGTCATTATGCATGATGCCTGTCTTTGTTTTTCAAATGAAAACATAGAGGCTAAGAGAAGGTAAGTAAATTAGCTGAATGTGTATACTTAGTAAATGATAGATCTGACTATAAACCTAGGTAAGACAGACATCAGAATCTACAACTTTAAATTTCACACTCCAGTGTGTGTATGTGTGTACACATGTGCACACCTGTGTGTGAATAGACACGGTGCATTCAGTGGGGAGAGGAAAGATGATATGCAGAAGACAATGAGGAGACCAGGTAACAACAGCAGCACGGCTGTGATCAGTTTTACTTTTTGTTGTTGTTGTCGTCACTGAATAGAAAGAGCTACAGATTGCATTTAGGTGATTAGCCATGAAAACTGATTCATCTTATTAATACTGTATGATTACTATCATTTAAAATAAGGCAGTCAATCAATATCCTACTTGCTAATTTGCTTGATTTTTATTGTTTGAACTTCTCCTGCAATTTGCTTGGGTTAAAAAATAGACAAAGGGAAATATATGTCTAAAACATCTTAATATAAAATGTTAAGCACATAACTACCATATGTAAAGTGTTATGTCTATGCTTCTGTAATTTCTAGTCTATGGGGATTGGGTTTTCACCATCTTTGGCAAAGCTGTTTGACAAAATAAGAAATAAAATACTGAAGGGAACACATTTTGAAGAAGTAAAATAGAAATAGAGCAGATGTCATTTTGTAAATGGAGAATAAAAAAGGTTTCTGTTTGTCAGCATATGAAAAGTTTAAAATAATTTCATTTCATGAAGAGTTAGACTTTACAAGATGATAAATTTACTAATGAGTGTATATTTAATAGTTTATATATATTTATTTGCTAAGATAATGCATTTTGCAATTAGAGCTATTGCCCTATTTGGTATAATTTAATTCTGTATTAAACTGCATTTAAATAAAAATTCAAACAATTTAGTCTGTATATATCACAACTGAGGATGGCAGGTGGCTAGGGTATAATATAGGAGACTTGATTTATTTCCAGCTTCTTGCTTGACAAAAAAGATTCAGAATTAATTATCAATCCAGCTTGAGGAGAACTCTTTAATATTTTATCTTTCCAGTAAAATTTATTCAATAAAAATGTTCCCTTTACCTTCACCATATCTCTGTCTCAACTAGTCCACTTTCTGTTAATATCATTGATGAGACTTTGAAGAAATATTTGAGCTTCCTAATTCTTAGCTGTAAATTTTTTTAATTGCCAAAATATGAGAATATATCTATAGCATGCAGTTGTATTTGGTGGGGGAGGGTGGACTATGTGGCAGTAATTCCTCCTTTTTAATTATAATCAGATTTCTTGTTCCTGTTCTGTGCAGTATGGTGAGACCCTTATGGGCACTCCTCTGCCCTTTGGAAATATTCAATTTATGATACAACCAAGGTCAATTAGAATCAGAAACTTGAGCATTCCACCATGAAAAAATGCAAACACAATTAATTTTATTTCATTCAAGAAGAGGCTTTCAGACTATATGTCACCTACCAGAAGACCTATGCTTGCCATCCAAAGTTTCCTACCTAATACTGAGTGTAAGTCTCCCATCTTAGCACCAATTGCGTATTTATCAAAAATTATAATAAAATTATCTTCTTGGTTTAGGTAAGCTGTAGCTAGATTCTGTGATTTGAAACTAAAGAATACCAGTATCTCCAGATCTTGGCATGTGTCAGTGTGAACTTGAAAATGCTGTAATTAGAAGAAATGTGCTAGCTATCATTTGTCAGTGTATATTGTTCAGTTGTCGAAATATGCTTCCCAGATCCATATCAAAATTTCTAACTCTGGGAGAAACCCATTCTATTCAGCCTAGATTTAGTATGTGGCTTGTACCATATGACTCCTCATGAAGAATGTTTTATTTTCTTTGGCCAAGGACTTCATTCTCTAGCATTTGTCCAAATAAAAGCAAAAATAGAATATGAATAATCTATGGATAAATTTAGTGTTGCCTGACAAAACATTAGCAAGATCTTGAAGTTCAGTGAAGGTTAAAATACAGTAAGTTACTTAAAATAGGCACAGGCTCCTTTGAATCTGTAGCTTTTTATTGCTAATATTGACTTCATTAAATAGTGTTTGGTCTGAATTATTCAGATGCTACTGGGCCTATGATGCAAAGTCAGATATTCTCAGTTAAAAATATTATACATTTTTAGTGACACAATTTTATATTTTAAATAGATGTAACATAGATCTAATAACATATGTGCATTTACAAGTTGAGAGTGTTTCTAGGAAAAATTAGTACAAGATTTATGTGATAATTTTTCTTTGAACTTTACATAGCCAAAGGCACAAGTTAAAATTTCTAGATTTACCTTGAATCTATCCTTTCTGTATAGTGATCTTAGTACTTTGGCTCACTTTAAAATTTCTGTTTCATGCTCTTCCACTAACTTCAAACAATATTGTTTTAAATGTAGATTGATTCAGACTATGACTCCAGAAAATTAGAGCAAATACTAAAATAATCCATGTAATTATATGGTAAATGTGACCTTCCTAAAGCTGTAGAGTGGTGGGCAATGAAGATCAACATGAATGGCTATCATGCCCATATTTTAGCATCTTGTTCAAATGAAGTTGACGAATTAGCTGTTCAACCACATATACGCAAATTAAGTCCTGTTTTGAAACCAGAAGGATATTTGTTAGTACCGCAGAAAGTACACCACAGCATGTAAAACAAATCAAAACAAAAACAAAAACAAAAGCACTTGCTAAATATGTTTTTGTGATGATGATGATGTCTCTCCTTTTGGCTTTTTGCTGACAGGTCTTACATCTTTGAATGCTCTTCCTTTTATAGATGACACCTGAAAATGGTACCTGTTTAATACATCATGGATTGTGAAGGTTAATTTTAGAGGAAAATTGGTACATGGACTCAGAAATTGTTATTATTTTCTTGTTTCTTGTCTGAGGCTTTATCTACAGTCCTGAGCTGTCATTTTATAATTCTGAAAAAAATATAAGAGCTATTACCAGAGAGGTGGTTTACCACTAGGTATAAAACATAGTTTTTATTATTGTTTTTGGTTTTTCCTTTTTTAAGTGAGTAGTAAAACTGAAGTGATTTTCATATCTGACAATTATGTGGGAGTGGATGAGCTATGTGATAATTAGAGGTTATGACTTATTATCTAGAGGCAATAATATGTGGACAGCAATTCAACACATAGCCAAATCAAATACCTTTTATTTCTACTCCAAATTATTTTTCTAATTAAAAAGAAATTTTAGGTACATAATTGAATCAAAAAGTGAACTGCAATTAAGATACTTCCACAATCAAGGGTAGGTCAATAGTACATGATTCATCATACTTGCTAGACTCGGAAGCAGGATGGTAGAAAGAAAAAAAAATATGACATTCACAGTTTTCCGTCATGAACTGTGGTAATTTATGTCTATACTCTATCATTCCCACTTGATCATAAATTTCCTGAAAGCAGAGGTTTGATAAAATACTTTTGATATCCCCCTCATCAAATGGCACCTATAGAGTGAATATAGTGACATTTTTATTTAAAGAATAAGCAGGTGATAATCGTAACTTCAATAATGACAACAATAAAATAATGATTTAGATCGTATAACAGATTACCATGTGTCACATGTTGTTCTAATAGGTTTAAATTGATGAATGCATTTAATCTTCTCAAAAACTGTGTAAGATATTCTTATTATGCTCACTGTCAGTCAGTTCAATTCAGTTCAGTCACTCAGTTGTGTCCAACTCTGCAACCCCATGAATCTTAGCACTCCAGGCCTCGCTGTTCATTACTGTCTCTCGGAGTTCACTCAGACTCACGTCCATGATGCCATCCAGCCATCTCATCCTCTGTCGTCCCCTTCTCCTCCTGCCCCCAATCCTTCCCAGTATTAGAGTCTTTTCCAGTGAGTCAACCCTTCGCATGAGGTGGCTGAAGTACTGGAGTTTCAGCTTCAGCATCATTCCTTCCAGAGAAATCCCAGGGTTGATCTCCTTCAGAATGGAATGGGTGGATCTCCTTGCAGTCCAAGGGACTCTCAAGAGTGTTCTGCAACACCACACTTCAAAAGCATCAATTCTTCGGCGCTCAGCCTTCTTCACAGTCCAACTCTCACATCCATACATGACCACTGGAAAAACCACAGCCTTGACTAGATGGACATTAGTCGGCAAAGTAATATCTCTGCTTTTGAATATACTATCTAGGTTAGTCATAACTTTTCTTCTAAGGACTAAGGATCTTCTAATTTCATGGCTGCAGTCACCATCTGCAGTGATTTTGGAGCCTCCCCCCCCAAAGTCTGATGCTATTTCCACTGCTTCCCCATCTATTTCCCATGAAGTGATGGGACCGGATGTCATGATCTTCGTTTTCTGAATGTTGAACTTTAAGTCAACATTTTCACTCTCCTCTTTCACTTTCATCAAGAGGCTCCTTAGTTCCTCTTTACTTTCTGCCATAAGGGTGGTGTCATCTGCATATCTGAGGTTATTGATATTTCTCCCGACAATCCTGATTCCAGCTTGTGTTTCTTCCAGCCCAGCATTTCTCATGATGTACTCTGCATATAAGTTAAATAAGCAGGGTGACAATATACAGCCTGACGTACTCCTTTTCCTATTTGGAACCAGTCTGTTGTTCCATGTTCTAACAGTTCTAACTGTTGCTTCCTGACCTGCATATAGGTTTCTCAAGAGACAGGTTAGGTGGTCCGTTATTCCCATCTCCTGAAGAATTTTCCACAGTTTATTGTGATCCACACAGTCAAAGGCTTTGGCATAGTCAATAAAGCAGAAATAGATGTTTTTCCGGAACCCATTTGCTTTTTCCATGATCCAGCGGATGTTAGCAATTTGATCTCTGGTTCCTCTGCCTTTTCTAAAACCAGCTTGAACATCAGGGAGTTCATGGTTCATGTACTGCCAAAGCCTGGCTTGGAGAATTTTGAGTATTACTTTACTAGCATGTGAGATGAGTGCAATTGTGCGGTAGTTTGAGCATTGTTTGGCATTGCTTTTCTTTGTGACTGGAATGAAAACTGACCTTTTCCAGTCCTGTGGCCACTGCTGAGTTTTCTGAATGTGCTGGCGTATTGAGTGCAGCACTTCCACAGCATCAACTTTCAGGATTTGAAACAGCTCCACTGGAATTCCATCACCTCCACTAGCTTTGTTGGTAGTGATGCTTTCTAAGGCCCACTTGACTTCACATTCCAAGATGTCTGGCTCTAGATGAGTGATCACATCATGATGATTATCTGGGTTGTAAAGATCTTTTTTATACAGTTCTTCCGTGTATTCTTGCCACCTGCTCTTAATATTTTCTGCTTCTGTTAGGTCCAGAGCATTTCTGTCCTTTATTGAGCCCATCTTTGCATGAGATTTTTCCTTGATATCTCTAATTTTCTTGAAGAGATCTCTAGTCTTTCTCATTCTGTTCTTTTCCTCTATTTCTTTGCATTGATCGCTGAAGAAGGCTTTCATATCTTTTCTTGCTATTCTTTGGAATTCTGCATTCAGATGCTTATATCTTTCTTTTTCTTCTTTTCACAGCTATTTGTAGGGCCTCCCCAGACAGCCATTTTGCTTTTTTGCCCTTCCTTTCCATGGGGATGGTCTTGATCCCTGTCTCCCATACAATTTCAGGAACCTCATTCCATAGTTCATCAGGCACTCTATCTATCAGATCTAAGCCCTTAAATCTATTTCTCACTTCCACTGTATAATCATAAGGGATTTGATTTAGGTCATACCTGAATGGTCTACCAGTTTTGCCTACTTTCTTCAATTTAAGTCTGAATTTGGCAATAAGGAGTTCATGATCTGAGCCACAGTCAGCTCTTGGTCTTGTTTTTGTTGACTGTATATAGGGCTTCTCCATCTTTGGCTGCATAGAATATAATCAGCCTGATTTCGGTGTTGACCATCTGGTGATGTCCATCTGTAGAGTCTTCTCTTGTGTTGTTGGAAGGTATTTGCTATGACCAATGCATTTTCTTGGCCTGGCAGACAAATACTTGCCAAATTAACTCAGTAAGTGATGAAAAGGGGTTTAAATGCAGGCATCTTGCTCCACAGACTAAAATCTTAACCATTATTTCTTTACTTTTTTGCACTTCAATGCAAATTATGATTATGGCTATATTTGATGACTGCATTCAGTTCAGTCTCTCAGTCGTGCCGACTCTTTGCAACTTCATGGACTGCATTATGCCAGGTCTGCCTGTCCATCACCAACTCCCAGAGCTTGCTCAAACTCATGTCCATCAAGTTGGTGATAACCATCCAGCCATCTCATCCTCTGTCATCCTTTTCTCTTCCTGCCTTCAATCTTTCCCAGCATTAGGGTCTTTTCAAATGAGTCAGTTCTTCACATCAGGTGGCCAAAGTATTGGAGTTTCAGCTTCAATATCAGTCCTTCCAATGAACACCCAGGACTGATCTCCTTTAGGATTTACTGGTTCGAACTCCTTGCAGTCCAAGGAACTCTCAAGAGTCTTATCCACCACAACAGTTCAAAAGCATCAATTCTTCAAATCAACTTTCTTTATGGTCCAACTCTCACATCCATACATGACTACTGGAAAAACCAATCAGTTCAGTTCAGTTCAGTCACTCATGTCCGACTCTTTGCCACCCCATGAATTGCAGCATGCCAGGCCTCCCTGTCCATCACTAATTCCTGGAATTCACTGAGACTCACATCCATCAAATCAGTGATGCCATCCAACCATCTCATCCTCTGTAATCCCCTTCTCCTGCCCCCAATCCCTCCCAGCATCAGAGTCTTTTCCAATGAGTCACCTCCTCACATGAGGTGGCCAAAGTACTGGAGTTTTAGCTTGAGCATCATTCCTGCCAAAGAAATCCCAGGGCTGATCTCCTTCAGAATGGAATGTTTAGCTTCCTATTATTTCTATAACATTTTATCACAAATTCCTTTTCTTAAAGAGGCCCAAATTCAGTATCCTACAATTCTGAAAGATAACATCCCTAAAATCAATGTATTAACCAGGGTACATTTTTTCCTGAAGGCTACAGGGGAGTATTACTTCCTTGTCAGGCTTCTAGAGGCCGCTCAAATTCCTAGGCTTGTGGCCTCCCTGTAAGAAGTCAAATAATTACAACCTTGGCTTTTTTTTCTAAGTATAATTCACATCTACCATTGTGTAAGTTTAAGATACACAGTGTATTTGTTTAATACACTTATGTATTGCAATATGATTACCACCATAGCATTAGCAGCATTCTTACTCCAGGGTATATACCTGACGAAATTAAGAAATTTGAAAAAGCAATCTACACATCCATGTTCTCTGAAGTATTATTCACAATAGTCAAAATGTAGAAATAAGCTAAGTTCCTGTCTACAAATGAATTTTTTTCTAAAAATTGATTACCTCCCCCCCCACACACACAATGGAATATAATTCATTCATGAGAAAGAAGAAAATCCTTCTATTTATAATAACACGATGGACCTTGGGAGAATTGTATTAAGATAAGTTCAGTTCAGTCGCTCAGTCCTGTCCAACTCTTTGCAACCCTGTGAATTGCAGCATGCCAGGCCTCCCTGTCCATCACCAACTCCCAGGTATCACTCAGACTCATGTCCATTGAGTCAGTGATGCCATCCAGCCATCTCATCCTCGGTTGTCCCCTTAGTGAAATACAAATTATATCACTTACATGTGGAATCAAAAAAAACTAAAAACAAAAAACAAAAAACACAAACTCATGAAATAACCTTTGTTTATGCTTAGTCTCTTCCTCTAATCCTGACTTGCATAACTCCTTCTTGAAGAACTCTGTAATTCCATTGGTCCTTCCTGGATAATACAGCACACTCTCTCCACCTCAAGATTTTAAATTAGTCATATCTGCAGAGCCTCTTTTGCAATGTAAGATAACATCAACATGTTCTAAGTGTTAGAACTTGGGTATCCTATTGTGTTTTTCAGCCTATCACCATAATCAATAAGTATGTAAAATTTTTAGTAATAGCAGTCGCAGTCTTACAATATTAATCTGAGCAGAGAAGGAATATGCTTCCGTTACCAGAATCAGAATTTTGAGACTTTATGAAAATGTTGCAATTCAGTAGAACTGAAATTATGCTCTCTTTCTCCTACTCACAAGTTAAATGATTTTAACTTAATCAAAAAAGAAATTAGTATTTTTTCCTAGAGGTTTCATAACAGGGTTAGGACAAAGCCAGTTGCAAATAACTGAAATAGCTGTGCTTCACATGAAAGCTATGAAGTCCAATGTCTGATCCTTTTAACTGTTTACACCTTATGTCACTTTTTCTGTCCACTAGTATGACTGCTCAGAAGATAGAACCTAGTAAATAGCTAGATAAAATTAATAATAATAAAAAATGAAAACAGTCAAATTCTGATGCTACTCAAGGACATTTTTCAAGAATGCAAAGGAAATGTTAAGGCTATAATTTTAATGTATGGCATTGATTAAAGCACATGTGTAGGTATTAATTTTTGCTAAATGTTTTTACATACATTACTCCTTTTCAACATCACGATAAGTCTGTGAGTTTAGGTGGGTAGCTGGTACTCATGGTCATCTTATAGCCAATAAAATTGTTCACCTTATATACTCTTAGAAGAGGTAGTTTATCTTAGACTACAGTTCATTTTATGATTTATATTCTTAGTCAATTCCTAAAGATTATATGTGGCCTTCTAAAATGTGAGCTATTTAGTTCAAAATTTTCTGTATTTACCTTGTTGTTTGGCAAAAAATAAGAAATTGTTGAATCACTATTGTATATCATAGCTGGTTACAATAAAAGATAAAATGCAAGCACAACATGAGTACAAATATATAGCTTTAGTTTATATTTTCAGTTTCTATCCCTTAGAAACTGAGGACATGACTGAGTGACTTCACTTTCACTTCTCTGTAGAACAGCATCTGACTCAGTAAGGATAGTGTGTGTGTGTGTGTGTGTGTGTGCACGTGTGCGCTCCATCTCTCAGTCATGTCCAATTCTCTGCAACCCTTGGACTGAAGCCTGCCAGAATCCTATGCCCATATTTTTCCAGGCAAGAATACTGGAATGTGTTGCTATTTCCTAATCCAGGGTGTCTTCTTGACCAAGGGACTGAACCCTTGTCTCCTACACTGGCAGATGGATTCTTCACCACTGAGCCACCTGAGAAGCCAAAAAACCTGCAGAGCAGCAACAAAAGTTTGCTGTGCATAATAAGCATCTAGAATGCTTATCCATTGATACATAGATACATAGATACTTGTTAGCTAACTTTATTCATAGGGGCTCAGGAATACGCCTTAATGATAAGCAGTCCAGTAATTCTGACATGTGATCCAAAGAACTCTTTTTGAGAAAGCCTGTTTTGAATATCCATAGAAAACAAAAAAAGTACAAAATGTCAGTTGTTCTGTTGCTATGACGGTGTATACATATGTCTCCCAACAATCTCGAAAACATTCAACAAACTGCCCATTCTGTTTTGTCACTCAAAATGCCTTTTAGATATAAGTCAAGAGTAAAGTCCTTAGAAACAACTTAATTTTATTTGGTCTAAGATTCTAAATCCCCTTACTGAGGCAAAGTGATCTATGATGTTAGATTCCTAGTTTCCAGGAAAATAAGCTTCGTAGTCACATTGATATAGCTAGTTCTACATAGAAATTCCAATCAGTACTAAAACAAGCACACTGTCCATCTGAAATTTACCTCAGCCTAATGTAATGCCTGTCTTCCAGTTGATTATTGATGGGCCTGGCAATTTTTTTTCTTTTTTTGTTGGCAAAGCCATTTGGATTGAATTATCCAGGCAGATGGTTTACAAATGAGTGACATGTTACCACCTTCAGATTTTTCAGTGAGTGACATGCCACTATCCTTAGACTGCATATATTACCCATTTTCATTCATTCTTTGTCACTTACTGTTGTCCATTGTCCTTTATCTATATTTAACACAGATCAGTCTTCTAATGGTAGGAAACAATGATATTTAACCTCAGAGAAGCAAAAAATGAATCATTTATAAAGAGGTTAAGAAAATGCTCCATAAGTATTTCCAAAAGGCAGACCATAAAAAAGAATCTTGTGTCACAGAAACAGGTGATGGCAAGAGAGATGGTTGAACAGTATTATTTATTTTACAGTGTTATTTCTATTTTACTTTTAAATACCTGTGCACTTTAATGGAATTAAATTCTCTGAATTTTGCATTAGTTTTCATTGACCAAAAAAACACACAAACATTTATTAGGACAACATTCTATGTTAAAAATTGTGTTCCTGATATTTTATGAATGAGGCTGATATTTTATGTTTTATTTTAAGAAGCAAGTAATACTAAGTGTTTTCGAATAATCTTCTAAAAATGATAGAGAGAAAAAAACAAGCATAGAAAGATAGAATTTGAAGAGAAATGCTACCATTTTAAAAAACTTCTTAGTGCAGGAAAATAATCCAATACAATTATTCTGAGACTTTAGAAATAAGAAAAAGAATCCTTGTCTCCTAATTTTGATCAAGTTATGAAACCTTGATGTAGTTCCTTTTCCATTCCTCAAATAGCCCTCATAAGGTTCATACTGCCTGAGTTACCCATTGTGGTGAGGATCATGTAAAGTAAGCCACTGTTGCCTGAAATTCTCAATAAGAAACATCAGATTCAAATAATTATGAAAGATTTAACTGCCTCGACCCTCCCCTGGAAATTCTGATTTTGGCGGGGGGGCGGTATGACTCCCATATTGAAGTATTCACATGAGGTCCAAGTGAGTTTTACCATAAGGGCAATTTATACAATACTGCATCATGGCACTTCATGGCATAGATGGGAAAACAGTGGGAAAAGTGACACACTTTATATTTTGGGGCTCCAAAATCACTGCAGGTGGTGACTGCAGCCATGAAATTAAAAGACGCTTATTCCTTGGAAGAAAAGCTATGACCGACCGACCTATGCAGCATATTAAAAGGCAGAGACATTACTTTGCCAACAAAGGTCCTTCTAGTCAAAACTATGTTTTTTCCAGTAGTCCTGTATGGATGTGAGAGTTGGCCTATAAATAAAGCTGAGCACCAAAGAATTGATGTTTTTGAACTGTGGTGTTCAAAAGAGATCAGTCCTGAGTGTTCATTGAAAGGACTGATGTTGAAGCTGAAACTCCAATACTTTGGCCACCTGATGCGAAGAACTGACTCATTTGAAAAGACCCTGATGCTGGGCAAGATTGAAGGCAGGAGGAGAAGGGGATGACAGAAAATGAGATGGTTGGATGGCATCACTGACTCAATGGAGATGAGTTTGGGTAAACTCCAGGAGTTGGTGATGGACAGGGAGGCCTGTTGTACTGCAGTCCATGGGGTCGCAAACAGTGGTACATGACTGAGTGACTGAACTGAACTGAACTGAAACAATACTGAAAGGATTATTTTAAATTTTTTACTCTGGGTAAATAAGCAGCAAAGGGTTACAGGCAAGGGTAACACTTGGCCAGAACTCGTTGGCCTGGCCTTAGAAGTTACAACAGTGAAAGTCTTCTGATCAGGTTTTCAAACAACCACTCCAGGCAACAGCCACTCCTTCCTCCTACCACCTAGGTCCTTCTGTTCCCCATTTCAAGCAAAGCCAACTGAAAAATTAATGGCTCTCACAGCTGGTGGCCTGCAGGAATCCCTCTAGGCTTTAGCTGTAGGTTTTCTGGATTAGCTGTTACCTGTGCCATATTTGTTGCCCCCTTTTTTTTTTTTTTTTTAATGATCAGCTACTGGATCAAGGCATCTGTTTAGTAAATTCATGGAGAGGTTGTCCAGTACCTTTGAAGTCATACTGTGTATGGTTGCTGGAGAATGTAAGAAAAGCTTAGAAACAAATGAACAGTACACAGAGAGAGTGCCTATGTTATTTCTGAGGTTTTTGTTTTGGAGCTAGGTGTTTTCCTCCAATATTGGAATATATTTCAGGGGAAAATGACTAGTTATTCTTGTCCTGAATAAATTTAGTCAGGAAGGTAACACATAGGAAAGAAGCAAAGAGCAGTAGGCAAGAGTAGGCATCTTTGAAGTAGATGACTTGCATGCTGGCAGGACAGAAGAGCCAGTGAGCTACATATAAGCCCATGGGATCACAAGAGTTGGACATGACTTAGCGACTAAACCACCACCAGCATCTCAATAAAAAAAACATCAGCAAAGGAGAGACAAAGACAGATATCTCTTCCTAGAAATACAGGAATACACAGAGGGGCAAATATTGAAATATGTGAAGTTTGAAAGTTACAGGATATGAGAAACATGCTGTGAAGATGGTTATATTCTTGTGAAACGGCAGCAAGAGCAACAGAGCTCTCAAATAATTATTGAATAAATTAAAAGCTTTTGAAACTGCTATAATTTAAGTCATAAATATGCAAGACATATGTGATACTTACTCTAGGATTTCAAAAATGTAAAAGTTTCAGAATGCATCTAAATTTATCAGGGCATGGGAAAAGACTGGGGGTGCAGGGAACAAGCAGTAGGGAAGTTACCCTGGGAGATTATCAGTGAAAAGGCCGAGTGATTTTGAACTGCAGAACAATGAGAGAAGGCAAGGGAATGGGAGAGGTATGGTTCAAAGAAAGCAGTCGAGCCAGAATCTGTGGTCCTGAGACTATAATAGGACAGCTTAGGGTGGGGAGACAGGCCTGCAGCATCTGAGTACTGCTTATAGGTTGATAAGTTGAGAGCCCACACAGAGCTTACATGGTCAGTAACAGATACAGGAGCTGCTCTCTGTGGGAGATTTTTAAGGCTTTTATAGACTTCTGACCTCTATATCTGTGGATACACTGACTGGTTAAAGTGACAAGGACAAATGAAAATGAGACATTAACTATCCCTTGCTAACACTCTGGTGAGGAGAATGCAATTGTTAAAGCTCATCTCATAATTGAATGTGCCAAAAATTAGTTAGGAAATTTAACGGCTTGGTAAATCTACCCTTAGGTTTATGTGTAACATGATTAAGTTGTCTCCAAATGGTTCCCCCCTGCTTGAATTTGTAAACAAGACATATTAGGTAATATATGAAGTGAAGATGCTGAATGTGGGAGACCACACAATTATCTAACTACTGGGCCAGTGCCCAGGGTGGGGCAGCTTGACTTAAACCAATTCTACTTTAATTTGTGTTAGTAAACCTAAAGATAAATGATTGTCAAAATATAAAGATGTTAGTAAAATTTCATGGTCTCTCTGAGGTTAAATTGTGATTAATGTTCAAATATCTTCTATGACTCAGTAGAATCATGCATTTGGTAATACAACTACTGATGAAACATACGTTAACTCAAGAATCTGCATGAGAGATTCAAGATAATCCACATCCTCATGCTTAAACTCAACAATATAAAGAGGATTTCCTGCTGTTCAGTTCACATTATGTACATGGATCTAATTTTTTGTTCATAGTTCACTAACTTTGGATCTAATATATGCTCATTGAAAATTTTATCTTCTCACACATCTACTGAGTCACAGAAGATTTCTTCTGCTCCTAATTTTCTGTTAATATCAGCATGCCTCTCAACGTTTATTCCCTATCCAAAGTAAATCATCTCCAAATCTACCAAGTTCTAGCAATTCTATCTGTATGCTTTACTATACCCTAATTTATTTTTTTCACATATTTATTTTCTCCTTTATTAAAAATGTTTTCACTAGAGACTTTGTCTTTCTGCCACAGACATTCTAAAGTTTCTCAAATGTTAAAGTTTTATTTTTCAACATAATTACAGGGAGACAATTCTCCATGGATATCTCCGGTTTCTGTATGTCTTGCAAATCAGGCATTGATTGACTTTATTTTGGATTATCTTTTCAAGGATGTTTATAGAGCAAATAGCTATGGAAAAAAGAGATAGTGTCTCCATCTGTAATAAAGAAAGTTGTTTTTTTCTGTTGTTTGTTTGTTTGTTTTACTGTATAGTATAATAATAATGTCTCTCTTCATGACAAAGGTCAAACAAGCTTATGATCCTTTATAAGCGGATCCCCTAAGCTCTGAGTTTTTCCTTTATAATTAAACCCATTGTATGTGCAAACATTTCATCTGGCACCTCAGCTGGCTGTCTGTGAGAAGAGGTGCTCAGGGAACACTTGCAAATGATGATTCTCTGCTTATACAGCTATTGTTGTGAATAGTGGTGGTGGTTTAGCGCTTAGTCATGGCTGATTCTTGAGACCCCATGGACTATAGCCCCCCAGGCTTCTCTCTATGGGTTTCCCCAGGAAAGAATACTGGTGTGGGTTGCCAGTTTCTTCCCCAGGGGATCTTCCTGACCCAGGGATCCAACCAACGTCTCCTGTATTGCAGGTGGTCTCTTGCATTGCAGGTGAATTCTTTCAGTTCAGTTCAGTCACCTAGTTGTGTCTGACTCTGCAACCCCATGAATCATAGCACGCCAGGCCTCCCTGTCCATCACCAACTCCCAGAGTTTACTCAAACTCTTGTCCATCGAGTCGGTGATGCCATCCAGCCATCTCATCCTCCATCATCCCTTCTCCTCCTACCCCCAATCCCTTTAAGCATCAGCGTATTTTAAAATGAGTCAACTCTTCGCATGAGTTGGCCAAAATATTAGAGTTTCAGCTTTAGGATCATTCCTTCCAAAGAACACCCAGGACTGATCTCCTTTAGAATGGACTGGTTGAATCTCTTTGCAGTCCGAGGGACTTTCAAGAGTCTTCTCCAACACCACACTTCAAAAGCATCAATTCTTTGGTGCTCAGCTTTCTTCACAGTCCAACTCTCACATCCATACATGACCACTGGAACAACCATAGCCTTGACTAGATGGGCCTTTGTTGGCAAATTAATGTCTCTGCCTATGAATATGCTATCTAGGTTGGTTATAACGTTCCTTCCAAGGACTAACCGTCTTTTAATTTCATGGCTGCAGTCACCATCTGCAGTGATTTTGGAGCCCCCCGAAATAAAGTCTGATACTGTTTCCACTGTTTCCCCATCTATTTCTCATGGAGTGATGAGACTAGATCTTCGTTTTCTGAATGTTGAGTTCTAAGCCAACTTTTTCATTCTCTTCTTTCACTTGCATCAAGAGGATTTTGAGTTCTTCTTCACTGTCTGCCATAAGGGTGGTGTCATCTGCATATCTGAGGTTATTGATATTTCTCCCGGCAATCCTGATTCCAGCTTGTGCCTCTTCCAGCCCAGTGTTTCTCATGGTATACTCTGCATATAAGTTAAATAAGCAGGGTGACAATAAACAGCCTTGACGTACTCCTTTTCCTATTTGAAACCAGTCAGTTGTTTCATGTCCAGTTCTAACTCTTGCTTCCTGACCTATATAGGTTTCTCAAGAGGCAAGTGATCTGGTATTCCCATCTCTTTCAGAATTTCCCACAGGTTATTGTGATCCACACAGTCAAAGGCTTTGACATAGTCAATAAAGCAGAAATAGATGTTTTTCTGGACCTCTCTTGCTTTTTCCAATGATCCAGTAGATGTTGGCAATTTGATCTCTGATTCCTCTGCTTTTTCTAAAACCAGCTTGAAAATCTGGAAGTTCTCGGTTCACATATTGCTGAAGCCTCGCTTGGAGAATTTTGAGCGTTACTTTACTAGAATAAGTAAAAATTATTTTCCTTCTCATTCAAGAGTCTGTATCTTCTGTCGTGTTTATGAAACTGTGATAGGATAACATTTTAACTTGCAGATAGATTAAATTCTCAGACATTTCACAATTCATGATGGGAACATGCCTTCAGGTACCATTTCATATTGTTCACTTTTTCCCCACCATCCTGATCACCAAAGAGTAACCTGTGTGCCCTGCTTCCATGCTCTTGTGTGCTATTCACTCTTTAATACAATAAAGTCTAACTGCTCCTGTACCATTACTGAAAATTTTTTTTTCAATGACGTAAAGTTCTTCTATAGTATTAAATCTGGGGTTCTTTAAATGACTTCTAATTTTCCTTGAGCTTGCTAAGGCACTTGTTATGTGACCATTGTTTTCTACTTGAAATCTTCATGGTGATTGCTGTTTTAGTTATAAGTCAGTTCCTTCTCGGTTGTTCTCAATATCCTCACTTTCACTAACATCTCATTAAAAAAATTATACTTCTCTCTCTTTGATCATTCTTTTTCTGATAATTCATTAGTAGTTTAAATGTGTTCAGCTCAAAACTGTGTCTCAAGTTCACCTTTCTCAAAGCCTCACTTTCTACGCCTGCCAATAACTTCTATCTAAATTTCTCTGTCTCCAATTCCTCAAAATTAGTATATGCAGTCAGATGTTATTCAGCTTGAGCCAAACTTATACAGTTATGAAAGGATGTTATTATGTACTTATTTCCCCTAATTTTAATATTGAGAAACATCTTTTCTTTCTTTCCATATCTGAACTTATTGTGTTGCTGATCCTTCATTATTAACTTTCCATGTACTTTCTTGTTTCTATTCATTATTTCATCATCCTAAGTCATTATCTTTTATTTCATTAATATCATTCTTGGCATACTACATGTATTTTGTAACTGAGAATAAATTTTCTTCTATTTAATATATTATTATACCACTGATGATGCATTTTCCCAAGATTCAGCTTCAGTTTTTTCAAGTTCCAGAAAACATTCTTGTAGTTACTTAAAGCAATGCAAATTTATTGTTATTTTTTCTGGAGAATGGAACTTTTAAATGGGTCCACAGAGTTGTTTTCCTTCTTGGGGCTCTACGCGAGGACCCATTTCTTTGCCTTCCCCAGCTTCCAGAGGTTCTCTACGTTTGTGGCTCCTTTTTTCTATCTCAAAGTCATAACTCCAGTCTCTATTTCCATCTTCCTACTCCTTTTGATGATTTTTATCCTTTCGCCATCCTCTTGTAAGGATGATGTAAACTACACATTACCCCTCCCCTAAGTCTGTCTCTTATACACATCTTTGGCTTTTTATACTGTTGATTATGTTTTCTGTTACTGAATGTCATCATTGTGTCCCTACTGATATATTTTACTTTTTTTAGCAAAAATAATGAAAAGTTTATCTCTTGGTTTTTTTTTGTATGAGTTTTTCTTCCATGACAAGAACTCTAATCTCTGTAGTAATTAATATCAATTTAAACTCACCATGAGTTATTGCACTTATTATTATTCTTTTTCTGGGGCTTTTGCTTCTAACTTGTGTAAGATTATAAGTATTTCCAGGCAACTATGTTAGTTAAAACTAATGTTCAATCATTAGTAACAAAAAGTTTATTTTTCTTGTTACACAAGAAAAGGAAATTAAGGGTTTTCTGTTTTAGTCAGCTCAAAGGTATAAATACTGAGGTTACTGTAATGTTATCACCCCTTCAGGTGTGATCTCCAGATGGCTACTCCAACCATAACAAAGGTCTTTTTCCTTTTGCTAACTAATGAAAAAAGAAAAAAAAGTGGTAGAGGGTAATGCCAAAATTAGGAAAGAAACAAGTTCGGAGCACATGAATCCAAAAGAGGCATCTTTTTAAAAGTCCAGAGATAAACTTTGGGTTCCTGAGTTTGATTTATATCAGGTAGCTGTCCTTAGCTGCAAGGAATTATTAAAAAATGCAAAATGTAGCTTTGACATGTTGCAACTGCTGCTAAGTCACTTCAGTCGCGTCTGACTCTGGGCAGTCCCATAGATGGAAACTAACCAGGCTCCCCCATCCCTGGGATTCTCCAGGCAAGAATACTGGAGTGAGTGGACATGTTGCTACTTATTACAAAATTGTAGCTCTGTTATTAGGTAAAAGGAAAATGTTCACTAATAGGATTTACCACAGTAGAAGAGTGTTTCTATCACTGGCTACTGATATTCATTAAACATTTACATTAGTCACTAGAAGTGTGTACTGTAATTTCTACCCTTTGCTGATAGATGTTTCCATAGATATGTCTGCCATTTGCAGAAATTACAGATGTGGAAAATAGATCTTCAAAAATTGAGAAAAAGATAACTCTAATCATAAACAGACTTGATAAACTTTATTATTATTATTTTTTAATAGAGAGAGTAAGTAGTGTTATGTTCACACACAGAGATGTACAAAAACAGAAAGCTAGAAACTCTGATCTTAAAACCTCAGCCACAACTAAAGCTTGTACAGAACACAGTCGGTCATGTCTCAGAACAATTTCTAGTGTGTTGCAGCTTTCCTGGAGATAGACTTTTCAGAAAGTCACAGATGATGTCAGAGGTACACTTGTGAAATTCCTTGATCTAGGGTTCATTCTTCAAAAAGGCACACATTTTTTTTTCTTTATTTTTTTCTCCTATTGATTTGAAAAATGTGAACACATAGTGGCAAGTAAACAGGATTAGCAACAATTCTGTATGCCAAGAGGTATGAGAGTCCTCAAGATAAATAACACAGACATTAAAGATAATGATATATTGTAAATACATGGGGAAAAAAAGAGTAAAAACTAAAAACAGCTGTACTTGAAATACTTAATATCAGAAAGGAATGATTTATTCAATTGCTTAACAGAAGATTGAACACGGCAGAAGAAAGGATGTGTGAACTTAATGTAGTCAATAGAAATTATCAAAGGAAAAGAAATAAAACATATAAAGTGAATACAGGTTCTCAGACATGTGGTAAAATATGGTCTTCTGATAAAAGTGTTTAGAACTTAGAGAAGGAGTAGAGAATGGAGTGGAGGCAAGACATTGGTAGAGAATTTTCTGAAGTTGGTGAAAGATACCAGTCCACAGATTGAGGACATTTAAAACCATCCAATTAAAATAAGTGCAAAAAAATACCACTAGGAAAGTTGAAGTCAAACTACTAAAATATTAATATATGTAAAAAGAAAAAATACAACCAGAAAAAATTGCTTATATTTAGGAGAACAATAAGAATGATGGGTGACTACTTAGAAAAAGTGAGAGGCCAGATGACAACAAAATTATAATTTTTAAGTACTGTAAAAATTTTGCAAAGTTCTAAAAATGTTTAAACTGTCATATTGAAACTGTCATTCACAAATGAAATCATAATAAGGCATATTCATACAGAAGGTAAGAAAATCTGTCTCTTGCAGACTAATCACAGATATTAAATCACAACTTTAAGTCACTGTCTTTTAAATGGCTTAAAGTTAAAATGCTTGTTATGTAAGTTAGTTAAGTAGTTAATAAGGTTTATAAGTTGTAGAAGTAAGTTATTGACAGCAACACAAAAATTAAGAGACATGGAATATGCTGTTTTAAATATCTTGCATTATTGGTGAAGCATTATAATATTTATTCTGAAATTGACTCTGAGAAGTTAAAGATACACATCACAATCCCTAGAGAATCCACTGAAAATTTTGAGATACAGCTAACAAGTCAATATGGAGAATGAAAATTGAATACTAAAAATATTCAATTTGAAAGAATGCAAAAATATCAAAATACGTTTAATGAAGTATCAGACACCAGTGAGTATATCCTGTGTGATCCTACATATGTAAAATCCAAAGACAGTCATACTAATCTAAGCTGGTAGATATCAGACAGTATAGATGGTAGTTGCTTAGGAGGTGGGGTTGTGGGCACATGAGTTTGTGATCAGAATGAATAAGATATAACCTCCTAGGGGAATGGAAATAATCTATATCTTAATTTGCATAGTTATTATATGAGTATTTAATTGTCAAAAGCAAACAATTATACACAATATCTAACTTCATAGTACATACATTTTAATCTCAAAATGTAAATAAATAAAAAAAAATACTAAGACTCTTTTATGTATTAGAGGCTATACTAGTTTCCTGTTGCTGTTGTAACAAATAAACACAATTTAGTTACTTAAAGCAATGCAAATTTATTGTTATTTTTTCTGGAGAATGGAACTTTTAAATGGGTCCACAGAGTTGTTTTCCTTCTTGGGGCTCTACGCGAGGACCCATTTCTTTGCCTTCCCCAGCTTCCAGAGGTTCTCTACGTTTGTGGCTCCTTTTTTCTATCTCAAAGTCATAACTCCAGTCTCTATTTCCATCTTCCTACTCCTTTTGATGATTTTTATCCTTTCGCCATCCTCTTGTAAGGATGATGTAAACTACACATTACCCCTCCCCTAAGTAATCCTGGATAATCGACTGATCTCAAACTCCTAAGCTTTTTCAAATTTGCAAACCCCCCTTGTGCTGTGACAGGTGACATATTCATGGTTCAGTAATTAGGATCTGGATCTCTGAGGTGACGATAGGGTTGTGGAGGGGGGAGGGTATAATGTGTGGCATCATTCTGTCTACCACAGAGACCAAACGATCAGTCTAATTAAAGCAAATTCCCAGGGTTGCTGACATCCAGGGGAATGAAAACAGCTGTGCACAAATCAGAACCATTACCAGACTGATCCAAATATTAGGAACTGTCAACCACAGTAAAATCTCATTCTTTGCATGAAATTTTCCTCCTGGGACTGAGACTGGTATGCCTGGTGCAGTTATTGTGAAAAGCAGTATAATCATCCATACTGCTTTACTATACTATAGAATAGCCACTATATTTCAAAAAGGAGCATAGTCTTGTCAGGCAGTTGATTCCTCCTGTGCATCTTAGTGAAATCACAGCTGTTTACCTTCCTAGTGGCATACCCAGCATCCAGTTTGTGGTCAATAAATATTTGATAATTATCTCAACAAGGATAATGACTATATTACTATCAATATCAGTTCAGTTCAGTGGCTCAGTGGTGCCCAACTCTTTGCGACCCCATAGACTGCAGGATGGCAAGATTCCCTGTCCATTACCAACTCTTGGAGTTTACTCAAACTCATGTCCATCAAGTCAGTGATGCCATCCAACCATCTCATCCTCTGTTATCCCCTTCTCTTCCTACCTTCAGTCTTTCCCAGCATCAGGGTCTTTTCCAATGAGTCAGTTCTTTGCATCAGGTGGCCAAAGTATTGGAGTTTCAGCTTCAGCCTCAGTCCTTCCACTGAATATTCAGGACTGATTTCCTTGAGGACATCCATACATGACTACCGGAAAAAAAACATAGCTTTGACTAGACAAAACTTTGTTGGCAAAGTAATGTCTCTGCTTTTTAATATGCTGTTCAGGTTGGTCATAGCTTTTCTTCCAAGGAGCAAGTGTCTTTTAATTTCATGGCTGCACTCACCATCTGCAGTGATTTTGGAGCCCAAGAAAATAAAGTCTCTCACTGTTTCCATTTTTTCCCCATCTATTTGCCATGAACTATGGAACTGGATGACATGATCTTAGTTTTTTGAAGATCTTGAGTTTTAAGCCAACTTTTTCACTCTCCTCTTTCATTTTCATCAAGAGGCTCTTCAGTTCCTCTTTATTTTCTGCCATAAGGGTGGTGTCATCTGTTGATATCAATGGAATGTATTCATAGAGATCAGCAGAGGGTGTGATGCTGTCCTAAACTCATGTGTTACTCCCAGAGTCACTTGGATTGAAAAGCATGTCAAATTAGTAATATTTTGCCAAACAGCTGGTAGCTCACCTGGTAAAGAATCTGCCTGTAATACAGGGGACCCTGGTTTGTTTCCTGGGTCAGGAGGATCCACTGAAGAAGGGATAGGCTAGTCAGTGCAGTATTCTTGGACTTCCCTGGTGGCTTAGCTGGTAAAGAATCTGCATGCAATGTGGGAGACCTGGGTGTGAGCCCAGGGTTGGGAAGATCCCCTGGAGAAGGGAATGGCAACCCACTCCAGTATTCTGGCCTGGAAAATTCCATGGACTGTATAGTCCATGAGGTCTCAAAGAGTTTGACATGACTGAGCAACTTTAGCCTTCACTTCAGGTATTTTTCAAAAAAAATAATGTTAATCTCTGTGAATTTAATTCATTGTTTTAAAAATAGTTTGTTTTTTCAAGGGAAGCCACCATTTTTATTCTACTCTTCTTGCTCTCAAAGTCATTTCGTGGATACTGATTCTAGGAGGAGTAAGGCCTGATTAATTATTAACTTCCCAAGAATTCAGTCTCCCATCAAAGACTGTACTCAGCAAATCCCATTCTATTAACACTTGGAGTCTGTTAAAACAAGCAGAGAGCTTTCACTATTTCAGTTAAGCTAACCTGACCAATTTAGGAGTTACAGACACATTAGCTCCACAAATTAAGCTTTTTGTTCCTATGAGTCTTTTCCTGAGCTTATTTATTCAGCTTAAGTTTGTGAGAAGAGTTGTCTGTTAGCTCACTCTTCTTTAAACCCATATGTCTCTTGGGAAATTTTATCTTAGAAGCCTTCATATACATAATTACTTATTTTCTTTTCAGAAGCACAAAACATCTAGTCATTTTTTACTTTTAATGTAACATATTATTGCTGTAGTCTTTGCAATGGCAGAACTTTAAATCAACTATTAACTATTACTTCTCTGTATTCCCTAGAATGGTGATATAAACATTCCCAAGTTACTAGAGAAAAGCTGTTTTAAAAAGTACTTTTCTTTTCTGCTTTGTTTCTGTATTCTTGGTTAATCAAGAACCAAAGATAATGAATACAATAACTGTATCTAATGTAATTAAACAAGTCACCTGTGAATTTAAATTGAGAATAGTATTGGACTTAAGGGGTCAATTCTTTAACAGTCAATAACAAGAGTAGTATCTTTTGTTGCTGTATTAAGCCTGTCTCTTATACACATCTGAAAAGCATGTCAAATTAGTAATATTTTGCCAAACAGCTGGTAGCTCACCTGGTAAAGAATCTGCCTGTAATACAGGGGACCCTGGTTTGTTTCCTGGGTCAGGAGGATCCACTGAAGAAGGGATAGGCTAGTCAGTGCAGTATTCTTGGACTTCCCTGGTGGCTTAGCTGGTAAAGAATCTGCATGCAATGTGGGAGACCTGGGTGTGAGCCCAGGGTTGGGAAGATCCCCTGGAGAAGGGAATGGCAACCCACTCCAGTATTCTGGCCTGGAAAATTCCATGGACTGTATAGTCCATGAGGTCTCAAAGAGTTTGACATGACTGAGCAACTTTAGCCTTCACTTCAGGTATTTTTCAAAAAAAATAATGTTAATCTCTGTGAATTTAATTCATTGTTTTAAAAATAGTTTGTTTTTTCAAGGGAAGCCACCATTTTTATTCTACTCTTCTTGCTCTCAAAGTCATTTCGTGGATACTGATTCTAGGAGGAGTAAGGCCTGATTAATTATTAACTTCCCAAGAATTCAGTCTCCCATCAAAGACTGTACTCAGCAAATCCCATTCTATTAACACTTGGAGTCTGTTAAAACAAGCAGAGAGCTTTCACTATTTCAGTTAAGCTAA
>SJYC01002619.1:0-14585 GCA_006408675.1 Madoqua kirkii
GCTCAGTGGTGCCCAACTCTTTGCGACCCCATAGACTGCAGGATGGCAAGATTCCCTGTCCATTACCAACTCTTGGAGTTTACTCAAACTCATGTCCATCAAGTCAGTGATGCCATCCAACCATCTCATCCTCTGTTATCCCCTTCTCTTCCTACCTTCAGTCTTTCCCAGCATCAGGGTCTTTTCCAATGAGTCAGTTCTTTGCATCAGGTGGCCAAAGTATTGGAGTTTCAGCTTCAGCCTCAGTCCTTCCACTGAATATTCAGGACTGATTTCCTTGAGGACATCCATACATGACTACCGGAAAAAAAACATAGCTTTGACTAGACAAAACTTTGTTGGCAAAGTAATGTCTCTGCTTTTTAATATGCTGTTCAGGTTGGTCATAGCTTTTCTTCCAAGGAGCAAGTGTCTTTTAATTTCATGGCTGCACTCACCATCTGCAGTGATTTTGGAGCCCAAGAAAATAAAGTCTCTCACTGTTTCCATTTTTTCCCCATCTATTTGCCATGAACTATGGAACTGGATGACATGATCTTAGTTTTTTGAAGATCTTGAGTTTTAAGCCAACTTTTTCACTCTCCTCTTTCATTTTCATCAAGAGGCTCTTCAGTTCCTCTTTATTTTCTGCCATAAGGGTGGTGTCATCTGTTGATATCAATGGAATGTATTCATAGAGATCAGCAGAGGGTGTGATGCTGTCCTAAACTCATGTGTTACTCCCAGAGTCACTTGGATTGAAAAGCATGTCAAATTAGTAATATTTTGCCAAACAGCTGGTAGCTCACCTGGTAAAGAATCTGCCTGTAATACAGGGGACCCTGGTTTGTTTCCTGGGTCAGGAGGATCCACTGAAGAAGGGATAGGCTAGTCAGTGCAGTATTCTTGGACTTCCCTGGTGGCTTAGCTGGTAAAGAATCTGCATGCAATGTGGGAGACCTGGGTGTGAGCCCAGGGTTGGGAAGATCCCCTGGAGAAGGGAATGGCAACCCACTCCAGTATTCTGGCCTGGAAAATTCCATGGACTGTATAGTCCATGAGGTCTCAAAGAGTTTGACATGACTGAGCAACTTTAGCCTTCACTTCAGGTATTTTTCAAAAAAAATAATGTTAATCTCTGTGAATTTAATTCATTGTTTTAAAAATAGTTTGTTTTTTCAAGGGAAGCCACCATTTTTATTCTACTCTTCTTGCTCTCAAAGTCATTTCGTGGATACTGATTCTAGGAGGAGTAAGGCCTGATTAATTATTAACTTCCCAAGAATTCAGTCTCCCATCAAAGACTGTACTCAGCAAATCCCATTCTATTAACACTTGGAGTCTGTTAAAACAAGCAGAGAGCTTTCACTATTTCAGTTAAGCTAACCTGACCAATTTAGGAGTTACAGACACATTAGCTCCACAAATTAAGCTTTTTGTTCCTATGAGTCTTTTCCTGAGCTTATTTATTCAGCTTAAGTTTGTGAGAAGAGTTGTCTGTTAGCTCACTCTTCTTTAAACCCATATGTCTCTTGGGAAATTTTATCTTAGAAGCCTTCATATACATAATTACTTATTTTCTTTTCAGAAGCACAAAACATCTAGTCATTTTTTACTTTTAATGTAACATATTATTGCTGTAGTCTTTGCAATGGCAGAACTTTAAATCAACTATTAACTATTACTTCTCTGTATTCCCTAGAATGGTGATATAAACATTCCCAAGTTACTAGAGAAAAGCTGTTTTAAAAAGTACTTTTCTTTTCTGCTTTGTTTCTGTATTCTTGGTTAATCAAGAACCAAAGATAATGAATACAATAACTGTATCTAATGTAATTAAACAAGTCACCTGTGAATTTAAATTGAGAATAGTATTGGACTTAAGGGGTCAATTCTTTAACAGTCAATAACAAGAGTAGTATCTTTTGTTGCTGTATTAAGCTCATTATGATTGAGAAAACAATTATATTGACAAGAATTACATATAAACTAGTAGGAAACAGAGTTTTCTCTTTTATCCTTGGGAATGCTTTTAATCAGTTTTCATTAAGAAGAGGTTTGTGGTTTGAGGTAGAGTTTTCTATACGGTCATGAGATTTCTTGTACATTAGTAAAGAAATGGCTTTCTTAAACTGCATATGCAATTTCATGAAAACTGGGCAATCTTTTAAAAGAATTATAGAACTACAATATAGATTACTTGAATAACTTAAACTATTGTCCCTCATCCTCTGACTTCAAATTTTATGGCTTCAAAATAAAATCAGACTATTAGACGCCCTATCTCATATGCAGAGATCTTCAGAAGATATCTCATAGTCTAGCTGTGTAGTCCACTCCCATGCCTAACAGCCCTCATACTCTTCCCAATGAATTGATTTCCTGTGGTTTCACCACAGTGAAATTAGAGAACAATATGTCAACACAACACTGCAATGAATCCCTAAAATAAAATAGGTAAAGGCCCTTGTTTACTGAGCTAAAACTAAATAGCATCCTGTTTCTTTGGCCTCCTTAAACTTAATCTTATTTTAGAAACTCATTTAATCAAAATAATCGTTTTCTTTACAATTTACATGATCTTCTTGAACTTATTTTATAATTTGTATGTATTACTGTATCTCCAACTCAATAAATCTGAGAAATCAATACCTCTTTTTCCAAATTAGCTTCTCCTCCTTAATTATCAATTAGCTTTCATCATACTGTCATCTTTTATATGTGTGTCTGTGCATGCTCAGTCATGTCCGATTCTTTGTGACCCTATTGACTATAACCCACCAGGCTCCTATGTCCATGGAATTCTCAAGGCAAGAATACTGGAGGGGGTTGCCATTTCCTATTCCAGAGGATCTTCCCGACTCAGGGATTGAACCCATGTCTCCTGAAGTAGCAGGCAGATTCTTCACCACTGTACCACTTGGAAAGCCCCATTATCTTTTATATACACATGATCAAACTTTTAGGGGTACAAATGCTGCATTCTTCCAGGTTCCATCTATAGTCAAAGAAATGTCCAAATCTCTGTTAAACCTTCTAAATGCCTTATTTACCATCCTCTATTTTTTCTCTTAGGCAGTATCTTTAGGATCATGTTTCTTTTTGAGTAGACTACTACTACAATAGTCTTTTTTTATACTAATATGCATTTTGTCTCTTTTCTTTTGTTATTTATTAACTCCATGAGATTAGAGTGCATTATAACCTATATGAGGGACTCTAGTAGGATTCAGCCTCAAACCCCTTTGTACAAAGTTCTTTTATTTTTTTTTTCCTATCTCTAAGTAACAACTTTCTTTAAAGTTTGAAAATAGCTTTGACAGCTTTCTATACCTCCAGGGCATGGGCATATAACCCTAAATCCACCAGTCAAACTCACCATGGTGAAATGTTGACTCCTGAGTAAGAAATGTGAGGGTTCAAACAACATGTACATTTCAGTTGGAAAGAAGGTAGTAGAGACTTTTGGTTTTCAAGGCATAGATGAATGCAAGGGGTCTTTCTGAAACAGAACTGGTGCAAATGCAAAAAAATGCAGTGGTGGCAGTTATGTTAATTTTCTGGTACAGAAATGGTAGATATGCACAAAATTAGGTAGTGGTAGTGTCCTCATACTGTTCACCGACTCAATGAACATAAATCTGAGTAAACTCTGGGAATTGGTGATGGACAGGGAGGCCTGATGTGTTATAATCCATGGGGTTGCAAAGAGGTGGACACAACTGAGAGACTGAACTGGGCTAAAATGTCCTCATAGACCTCTTCTGTAGCCCAGTTCTGGTTTATTCCTGGAGGGCTACCCAGAGTTTCATCATGTAGTCCCTAGACGATTCTCTCAGCTACACTACTGTAGGTTGTCTTTCAATGTTTCCTTTGCTGTGCAAAAGCTTTTAAGTTTTGTTGGGCCCACTTGTTTATTTCTGTTTTTATTTTCATTACCCTTAGTAGACAAATCCAAAAAGATATTGCTGTGACTTATGTCAAATAGTGCTCTGCTTATGTGTTCCTTCAAGAGTTTTATTGTGGGTGGTTTTATATTTAGGTCTTAACTCCATTTTGAGTTTATTTTTAATGCATGATGTTAGAGAATGTTCTAATTTCATTCTTTTACCTGTAGCTGTCCAGTTTTATCAGCATCACTTACTGACAAGACTGGCTTTTCTACATTATATGTTCTTGCCTCCCTTGCTGTAGCTTAATTTACCATAGGCACATAGGTTTGTTTCTGGGCTTTCTATCCTGTTCCATTGACCCATATTTGGTTTTGTGCCAGTACCATACTGTTTTGATCACTGTGTCTTTGTAGTATAGTTTGAAGACTGGAAGCTTGATTCCTCCAGCTTCATTTTTCTTTCTCAAGATTGCTTTGGCTATTTGGAGTACTTTGTGTTTTGATACAAATTAATTTTTGTTGTTGTTGTTGTTGTTCTAGTTCTGTGAAAAATGCCACTGGTAATTTGATTGTTTATTGTGCACTTGGGAAGAATGTGTTTTCTATTCTTTTGGATGCAATACTTTATAAGTATCAGTCAATTCAATTTGGCATAATGTGTCTTGCAAGATCTGTGTTTCTATATTGATTTTCTGTCTGAATGGTGTAGTCATTGATATAAGTAGGATTTTAATGCAATATATTCCTATATCACTTTTCCAAGAAAGGGAAATAGAAATCTCATTGCAATTGATAAGAATCCAGAGTAACAGCATGAGTAAACCCTTGCATCAACATATTTTAAATATCTCTATTTTCAAACAAAGTTCAAACTGCAAATATTTACCAAATTCTGACCTCAGAATCTCACTTAAGTATTTAATTTCTCTATTCCTTCATAGCATTCATACATGCCAGCCAAATTGTTCTAGTCACAGTTCTTTAAAGTCAGTCTCACCTACCTATTCTTGAGCCCCCCCCCCTCTTTTTTTGCAATTCTTTCCCCATTTCTTCAAAATACCTAAAATGTCTCCTTTAAAGACTAACTGAAATCCTCACATCTTTAATAAGGAATACCAGATACAAGCACATAGAAGACTCATTTGAAATTACTTGTTAGTGCTAACGTTTTGGTTGTTTTTGTATTACTGCTTTAACTACCCATATTATATGGAACAAGAGAGGTTATTGAATTAATTCTCATAGACTTTTTTCCCCCCAGTTCCAACAGAAGACACCAGGTGCTTCTTAATGTATCCCAAAAGATTGGTCAGATAACGTCACATTCCTAGCGTGGTCGGTAGCATGATTAGCTTGTAGAATATATTCGCACAGCACCTATTTGCTCAGCATTCTGCAAGAGACTTAAACCATAGCTAGACATTTACTTGAGTTAGTGGCTCCTTATTTTTGCTCATTTATGGCCAGGAAATGACTTGAATAACATAATTCAGCCTCAGTTCATTTCAGTTCAGTCACTCAATTGTGTCTGACTCTTTGTGACACCATGGACTGCAGCACACCAGGCCTCACTGTCCGTCACCAACTCCCAGAGTTTACTAAATTCATGTCCATTGAGTTGGTGATGCCATCCAACCATCTCATTCTCTGTTGTCCCCTTCTCCTTCTGCCTTCAGTCTTTCCCAGCATCAGGGTCTTTTCAAATGAGTCAATTCTTCACATCAGGTACCAAAATATTGGAGTTTTAGCTTCAACATCAGTCCTTCCAATGAATATTCAGCCTATAATTACTCTAAATTCCTTAGCAATTTATATTTGTTATGTTTAGGCAATATTATCTATCTCAATCAACCTCAGTTGCTTATCATAGCAAATGTTTATTTCTTAATCACATGTTATTTATTGTAGATGGCCAGAATTTTCCTCCATCTGATGTAAAGATAAATCCTCTTATATTTTGTAATGCTTCTACTTTAACACTTGGCCCACATGACATGGAAAAGGAGTCATAGAAGAGACATATCAATATTTAATCTACCTTGGGCTAAAAGTGGTATATGTCACTTCTGTTCAGTCTGTTGGCCATTAATAGTGATAAGCTCTTAATAAAACAGTATAAAGTGAAGTTGCTCAGTCGTGTCCAACTCTTTGGTACCCCATGTACTGTATAGCCCACCAGGCTCCTCCATCCATGGAGTTTTCAAGGTGAGAGTACTGGAGTGGGTTGTCATTTCCTTCTCTATGGGGTCTTCCTGACCCAGGTATTGAACCTGGGTCTCCCACATTGCAGGCAGATGCTTTACCCTCTGAGACACCAGAGAATTCCAAATCATAAGATGATAAGAAACGTACAGGAACACATGGAATATTGAGAACTGCTTTTTATGCCACACAATCTGAAATTAATCTGTTGTGTTTTAAGTATATTTATAATTTAAGTAACAGTGCAAACTAACTCCAATGTCTTCTAAATCCTTATGTTTTCCATAAATATACCATGCTTCTTTAGTTTATTTTATATTTTACCTGCTGTGAATTTCTGTATCTAAAATTATATCCCTTCCACTCATAGTTAATTTATTTCTGAAATGTACTTAAGCCCCACATCAATTCCTTTACATTTGCAAGGCATCCCTAGATACTTCTGAACTCATTAGTTCCCCCTTTCCAAATGTCTATAGCACTTAATTACTTTTAGGTTTTGTGACTTATCTTAACCTTCTGTTCAAATACTATGTACAGGAAAACCTAGGGAATAAAAAATATGATCATAAGAAATTCTATGTAGATAGCAAGTCATATAAGAGGACTTGGTCAATAAGCAGGATACTAGTAGTGGTTACTCTTGGTAATAAGTAAAGAGACTCAAAATGGTAACTTTTGGCTACATTAAATGATATTATAGAAGTCTGAGAAAGGAATCTTTAATAATTGTGTGTCTATGTTTGTGTGTGTGTACTGGGGGCAGGGGTTACCTCCCAAATCCTAAATCAACAGAAATGCACAGTGGAATCAGATAAGGAGATCAAAATATTAATTTTATTAGTTATAAAGCTGATACCAGAAAGAGACTAGAATTACTGACACAAGCAGACTGGCACTCCCCATGTCCTTTATTAATCATACCTGCTTGGTTATAGGCAAAACCAAGTAAATGCAGATCTTTCTTTCATTTAGGGACCTGTTAGTTACTGCAAAGGAGAAGAGGAGGAATCTGATTTAAGAGCGGGCTGCTTCAAAAAGAGAAAAGTATAAAGGAATTGAGCTCAAAGATGTTTTCCCTTTTCTCTAACAATCAGGTAAATCACTTTTCCTCTCAAGGTTAGAATTCAGAAAAGTCTGTGGAAAAAAGAGTTGAAAGGCACCTCCAAAATCTTTACTCCAGGATAGAATTTTCCTCCCCTCCAGAGAAAAATGAAGGTGAGGACTGAACATTTCCTGTTTCCACAGAGCACATCACTAGCATGTGAAACTGGAGTTGCTCTGTAAATTTGGAATAATGTACATCACCTGATCACTGGTGTAGAGACTGGGAGATAAAGTCAACGCTCAACTAGCAAGACTTTGTTGGAATATTTTCTCAAGAAGGGTACGTTTTGTCTCATTACACCCCAATTCATGTCTGACATCTCCATTTGTTTGCCATGAGCTTTTTCCCTACACACATCGTAATTCCACTAAAGAATAATCATTGTGTCACACATTTGAATTTTTCCTTTAAAACTCCTACATCAGGATATGGCTCAATTGATGATAAATCAGTTGACCTATGTTTCATTCCTCCCACACCCATGCTCTCTTTTCTAGTCATTTATCAAGGCCTGCCAGTTTTCCTCCATGGAGTTTTGCATAACTGTCCTTAACACTCTTCCAGACCCACCCTCTTCTACTTTAATCAAGGCCACCATCAGATAATCCCAAAGCTACTACAATTATCTGCTAATTGAACTGCCTCCCTCAAGACTCTTGGTAATGCTGCATAATACATTGCCTGATTAATCTTCCTCAAATGGTATTTTGTTCATGTCAGGCCCTGCTTGAAAATCTGTACATATCTCTATAAAAGCAGTCTAATTCTTGAGCCTCCAATTCAAAACACTCACAAGTTGTCTGCTACTTCCTTTCATTCAAAATATACTGAGAGGCTAGGACATTAATTAACTCTGAGTACTTTCATTTTTTTTGTTTAGTTTAAAAATTGAGTTTATTGCAATTCAGTCTATACCTTAAAAATATGTCAGTTTTGGTCATTAAGTTCATTCATAGACTCCTGTAAAGATTATTTTCTAAGGGAAAAAGTGAATATGCACAAATTTCAGGTCTACCTCATTAAGGCTCATTTTTACAACAAAACCTTATGAAATTAATATTTTTAAAATGATTATTGCATGTAATGGGAGAATGACCTATATCTTCAGTTTATTCTTGTTTTATGATCATGTATAAATGAAAATAAAATAAATAATGCTAACTAAGGATCATTTATATATACAACCTAAGCATTGTTTTCTTTTGCTAACCAACAGAGTCAGTATCTTTAAAAATATGAATGGAATATTTAAAAATATTCTTTCATTTTTTGTTACTAAAAATTAATGTGCACATTAAAAATATATCAATCCCAGGAATCAGTGGATAATGTCAGGCCCTGCTTGAAAATCTGTACATATCTCTATAAAAGCAGTCTAATTCTTGAGCCTCCAATTCAAAACACTCACAAGTTGTCTGCTACTTCCTTTCATTCAAAATATACTGAGAGGCTAGGACATTAATTAACTCTGAGTACTTTCATTTTTTTTGTTTAGTTTAAAAATTGAGTTTATTGCAATTCAGTCTATACCTTAAAAATATGTCAGTTTTGGTCATTAAGTTCATTCATAGACTCCTGTAAAGATTATTTTCTAAGGGAAAAAGTGAATATGCACAAATTTCAGGTCTACCTCATTAAGGCTCATTTTTACAACAAAACCTTATGAAATTAATATTTTTAAAATGATTATTGCATGTAATGGGAGAATGACCTATATCTTCAGTTTATTCTTGTTTTATGATCATGTATAAATGAAAATAAAATAAATAATGCTAACTAAGGATCATTTATATATACAACCTAAGCATTGTTTTCTTTTGCTAACCAACAGAGTCAGTATCTTTAAAAATATGAATGGAATATTTAAAAATATTCTTTCATTTTTTGTTACTAAAAATTAATGTGCACATTAAAAATATATCAATCCCAGGAATCAGTGGATACTCGGATATAGCCATGGGAAGAAATATGCAAAAAATAATGACAGCCAAATGTAAATAAAAAAATAATTGAGAGATATTGAGGAAAATAGTTGCAATATTTAATTAGTAATTCATTTGGATATATTTTAAAGTTTTTCTTTTGTTTACCCAAATTAAATTTGCCTATGAGCATGCATTTTTTTGAGTTCTCTAGCAGAAATTATTACAGGAGTTAAACAAAATAGCATTGAAAGATTTTTCTGCACATTAGAGTGAGTTTTCTACTACAACCATTTCAGTCTGTGATAAGAGATAACATGCTTCCTAATGAGACTTCCTGTAATTTCCTGGTTGCTATGATGTCTTATGTTTAGACATGGCCAAGCCATGAAAGGAGAGGCTCAGCATTATCAGAGTCACACTGTTCTAAAGTTACATGCCCTTTGCTTCTTGCACATGCCATACATACATGTATACAGGCCACGTGCATTTTGAAAGCTGCTTTCCAAAGCTGGAGAGCAGAAACGCATGCTTCAGGCAATAGCTCAAGACTTCAACTTCATCTGGATTTCAGTCTATTTTCAGTGAAGAATTGGCTTTGAGGGTGAAATCAGAGCTGGACATGTTCTGACCTTTTGTAATCTGAAGGACAAACATGCATACTAGCTCCATTCTTAGAGGTAGGAAAATAGGATAAATTTTATAAATTTAAAATTAAACTGAAGTAAATATCTTGTAAATTTAATAGAAACATGATTAGAATTCTAATTATTCATCCTGGCAGAAATAGTGTCTTTATTTAATTATTTTTTTATCATCTATATGAACAAATATAAAACATAGAAAACACTGCTTAATGTAAAATATACACTGCTTAAATGTAAAACCTTGAACAAAATTATAATAATTGTAATCACTACTTTTGCATTAATTTCTCAATTATTTCTGGATACCCCTGGACTGCTCTTAGAAAAATTGTGAGAGAAGTATCCTTCCTTGAGATGTTCTTAACATTGCTTATAGTACATGTGGAAATATAAATCTCTACTACTCACAACTCTTCCTCTTTCCTTATATCTCTTCTAAAGGTCGTAGTCTCCTATATGTGATGATACACAGTCATTATTTTACTAATTTCATTCCCTGGTACTAATAAATTTCAAGATGCCAGCTGGAAACATCATATCATCTTTTGTACCTCCATTGCCTATATCCTTTGCCATTAGATCATTTTCCCATTTTCATAATCTACCAGTCAGCTGGCTCAGGTATCTATCAAATCACATTTTATTCCTGTTTCCCATTCCTAATGTTATAACAGGCTTTCCTGATAGCTCAGTTGGTAAAAATGCAAGGGACCATGGTTCAATTCCTGGGTCAGGAAGATCTGCTCTAGAAGGGGTAGGGTACCCACTCTAGTAATCTTGGGCTTCCCTTGTGGCCCAGGTGGTAAAGAATCCACCTGAAATGTGGAAGACCTGGGTTTGATCCCTGGGTGGGAAATCACCTGTAAAAGGGAAAGGCTATTCACTCCAGTATTCTGGCCTGGAGAATTCCATGGACTATATATTCCATGGAATTACAAAGAGTTAGAGATGACTGAGCGAACTTTGCTTTCACTTTCTTTCAATGTTATGACACTTATTTGGACCGACAGCACTTCTTACTTGTATGACAGTGATCACTTTCTAACCAGTTACTCAACCATAATCTCTCTTAAGTTTAGTTCTCAGTTCAAAGTACTGCTTTAGTGCTGGATTATAGTACTCTCTGCTCAAAAACCTTTTTTATGAATAGAAAATTAAAAATGCAATTAAGACAGATAAAAATGCCCTCTCTCCCCATGAAATATCATTCATTTAATGAGAAGGTTTCATAAAAATGAGTCAAAATAGACATATTCAAAATGTTCTAAGTATTACTTTTGCCCAGAGAAGTTAAACACTATTTGATAGAAAACGTGATGGTTGATCTAAGCCTTAAAGAATGAGTAGAAGTTCAGGTATAATTGGAAAAGGAAGAGAGCAAAAGAATATTTGAGGTGTGGCGAAATCGTATGAGCAAAGGAAAACTATTTCAAAGTTTTTTGGGGAAACAATATTTACATTAGTATGCATACAGCTATGTTTCCCAAAATACGTTTCAAGGAATATTAGTCCTATAAAAGATCCCAGGAGAATAAATGGGAGGCTGATGAGATCCATGATTAACTTACTTTGTGAAATTCAGCAACTTAGGTTTGTCTATTTGTTTATTTGGAAACTAATTATGAGTTAACATATTAAAGACTCTGAAAGACTTTTACTTTAAAACTTATCCAGAATTTTGCAAGTATTTGAATCACGTCTCCCTATTTAAAAGATAAAATAACTGCACTATTTCAATTGCTAAGTTGAGTATCACTGAGTACAGAGGGGTCAGAATTAAGCAGTGGTATATCTTTCTGCATTCACATTGGTTAAGGACCTACTTGGATTTTATCCACTTTCACCACTTTTTCATATAAAGCAGATAGCTTTTAATATCACTTTGAGTTTGTGTTGTTTTTGTTTAATCATTAAGTCATGTCCAACTTTTTGCATCTCATGGACTATAGCCCTCCAGACGCTTCTGTCCTTGGGTTTCTCCAGGCAAGAATACTGGAGTGGGTTTCCATTTCCACCTCCAGGAGGTATTAATGACCCAGGGATTGAACCTGTGTCTCCTGTTTGTCATGCAAATTCTTTACCACTGAGCCACCTGAGAGGCCCCTTGTATTTATGCTATATGTATATAAACTGCTTTGATTGCTATATTTAAAATAGATAGATCCAACAAGGATCTATTGTGTATATATAGCACATAGAAATCTGCTCTGTTACATGGCAGCCTGGATGAGAGGAGAGTTTGGTGGAGAATGGATACATGTGTATATATGGCTGATTCGTGTGTGTCTTTGCTTTTCACCTGAAACTATCACAACATTGTTAATCAGCTATACTTTAATACAAAATAGAAAGTTAAAAAAATTAAAAACTGATTGGAAAATTGGATTGAATAAGTACAAATAATTCCTGGGATTCTTTCACTAAAACAAATATATGAGTGTTATGAAATAACAAAAACAGTTTTTATGCAGCCTGAAACACTTGACGAGAGTTCTATATTAAGGACATAACATTTTCTACTTGGAGTTTGAGGAAAGAGCCAGTCGATAGAGAAGGGCACTGGTTATTGTAATTGACATTAGCTGACATCCATGCATTAACTTTTCTTGTGAATTTTTAAAAATATTTTTTAAATTTTATTTTAGTTTACAATAAAAAAGATAATTTCTAGCAATTCATTGCAGATAAAGAGGGCAGTTACAACTGTGCTATTTCAATTACAAAGTTGAGTATCACTGAGTACAGAGGGGTCAGAATTAAGCAGTGGTATATTATTCTGCATTCACATTGGTTAAGGACCTACTTGGATTTCATCCACTTCCACCACTTTTTCATATCAAACAGATTTTCATATTATTGCAAATAACTTTCCATCTTCCAAAGACAGATAGCGCTCTAGATAATTTTGCATAACTCACACATGCAGATTTAAACTATATTCTAAGGCAATTTATCTAACATCTTCAGTAGTTCCTTAACTAGGAAACATGGGCAATCATAGTAACTACTCCTGTGGAGTTTGGTGTTAATTAAATGAAATAATATATGAAAAGTGCTTGGCAGGGCCTCTGGAACATCATTACCCAATGCATATAAATTACAGTGCTGGTCACAAACATGTTAATGATATTGCTCAAGTCCTGTCAAATGAATGGGATTTATAAATGTTTATATTCTTAATTGTTTGACTTGGGGTATCTAAGGTTCACATATGAAGACACTTGGTCTGGCAAAACACTTAATTTTAATTTGTACAAGTATACATATTAGCTATATGACAAAGGGCTTTTGACTTAATTATTTGGTGTCATTTAACTTGTTTGGATTGTCAATCCTAAATATATCTTGAGGAAATCCTCACATTGTAGATTTATAGCCCCCTGAATTTTGTTTGATGTATACCTCCCTGAAGAGGTAGACAGAAACAAAGACAAGATAAAGGCAAAGCTGAAGAGAGGAAGACAATGATGAAAAGTGCCTCTACTTCTACAAACATAACAAAGGTTGCTTTTCTTTTCTTCTCTTCAATTCAAATACTTACAGTCCTTGGTTATTCATAAAGATTTCAGGAGATGCAAGGATAAAATACTTTGGGGTCTATTTCCTGGCCATCAATATCCTTTTTCTATGCTCTCCTAGCAAGACACACCCAATTATTTCACAAAAACCTCCCACTGTTCATTTATTTTGAAATGTTGAAATTATAAGTACTCCTAAGGCATGGTAAAGAAAACCTATGGAAATGAGGATGGAGGCAGGCACCCTACTGCTGCAAAGCAAGGGAACACATCTCTCCTGATAAGGAAAGAAAGTCTGCATGAAAGATACATAGGCCTTAATGAATATGAGATATGCAAGCAATATTCCTGTACAATGAGAATGACTTAATTCAGAGAAGATGAGTTCAGTGTTTGATTTCTGGGTAATTAAAGAATATACATACTGGATTCAGGGTTATAGCTGTCCATCACAATACAGTTCTAGGTGTCATGGCTATTCCATTTCTGTTCATTTATGTTCTCCAGTTTTGTTTTTGTGTGTGTGTGACTAAATGAGAACAGAGTACCATAAACAGGATGTTTCTCAAAGGGTTGTTTCCTTCTGAAAGGAAATTTCCCTTTGGTCTAGTTTTAAAATAGACTACAACTCCACTTAACCTTTTCCATGCCACTATCATGAACATGAACTTCATGTAGTCAATCAAACTGGCTAGGGACACCAAGGTGCTGGGCGTTACAGGCTCATGGTAGGTGCAGGTTGGGTGTACATGGAATTTGTGGAGGACATAAATACGTTTATCATCCCAAAATTAAAAGACCCCTTGTGTGAGGATTACATGTGCATGCTGTTGGAGTTGGAGCGGGAGGCTGTAGGACTGTGGTGGGTCCTAGAGATGTGGGCAAAACTGTTGACCCATGAGAATCATCTATGGCTGTCAAGTGTTTATGTTTTAAGTAAGAAATTAAAAAGATGTGGATGTCACAGATGGTGCACCCTGCTTTATCAATCAACAGAGGAAATAGAGAATAGGGATAATTCAAAAAGAAATAAAAAAATAATAGTCTCTTGGCATTCTGGACCATGGTTCAGCCATCCCCAAGGCCAGAATTACCCTATCCCTCCTAAATATTTGAAGTTGATTCCATAACTCTCTTCTTTATGTTTACTGGTTTAAATTGTCACATAAAATGTCTGGAATAATAGAATTAATAGGTAAATAAGGGAATAATAGATAGAATAATAGGTAATATAATATAATAGGTAAAACATGTAGCAGTTTTGTAGTGTATATTGATGCTTTTTTGCTGTTATTACTTAACTTCTAATTGTTCCTT
>SJYC01002622.1:0-12944 GCA_006408675.1 Madoqua kirkii
TTGTTTGTTTGTTTTTTCCATTGAAATTTTTAAATGTGATTTTTCCTGTTGAAGAATAAAATTCAGTTTAGTAAAAAATGAATGAGAAAAGTGAAATAGAGCAAACTCTTTTCATCCATCAAAAGAATTACGTGTGTTCGGTGGATAGTTATGGATGAATCAATAAGTAAACCAGTTGATCACTAAATGAAACAGAAGAAAATCTGTTCCTACCCTTCTGTTCTCCAGATGTTTTCCTATTTTCCTTACGTACTAGAAGCAGCCAAAGGCCAAGTGGGAGGTGGGAAGAATTCTAGCCGAACGACAAGAATTGCCTTAGGCTCGTGACTTCAGTTCAGTTCAGTTCAGTTGCTTAGTTGCACGTGACTGTTTGCAACCCCATGTACCTCAGATCGCCAGGCCTCCCTGTCCATCATGAACTCCCGGAGTTTACTCAGGCTTATGCCCATTGGGTTGGTGATGCCATCCAACCATCTCATCCTCTGTCATCCCCTTCTCCTCCCACCTTCAATCTTTCCCAGCATCAGGGTCTTTTCAAATGAGTTAGGCTAGTGACTTGACACGGGTGAAATCATTGCTGTTGGTAGCTGCCTGGTTCTGTGGTTTACTAAGTCTTGACAAAGTGGAGACTCCCTGAAGTTGTCTTTATAAGCAAATTCTTTTGAAACAATAATATTAAGTTTCAGCCGCTGAAGTTCTAAAATACTTGACTTCTTTCTCAACTTGAACTTCTTGCTCCCTCCTCCCTCGTATCTTTTAAAACAAATTTCCTATCAAGTTACATTTTACTTTATACTTACTTTTAACAAGTATAGAGGCCTGTGACTAATCCAGAGATAATTATAGTGCCAATCCTATTGACAAAATTGAAATACTGAAATAGAAAAGCATACAGTTCTACTCTCTTTTCCCAATAATATTAACCTGTCACTTTGGCGCTATCAAAAATCCCCTGGCTTCTTTCCTGAAATCAAATTTGCCCAAAGCCATGAGAAATCATATTTTCATAAGCAACTTAGTCAGGGTACATCCACAAGGCCCTAGAGTGAGATTACCACATTGCCCCCCATCAAAACCTTCTCTAATGTGATATTAAGAACTTTGAAAACTGACTTATGCTTCCTTACTAAACTTATTCTCAGGATTTAGGGGGGTTCTTAATTAGTTTCTTATGCTCTAGTTAATGTGCTAACCGGGTGAGTTTCCATTTCAAAGGCAATATGATGGAAATGTGCATGTTTCTCATTTAAGAACTACCAGTCATATCACCACAATAATTTTGTATGAAAACTCAGCATCATGAAAAGTATAGCAACAGTGAGAGCTATAAACATGAAGACAAATTTGCAGAAAGGGAAGAAAACCATTTGTACCTTGTTATCTAATTTGAATTTTAATAGGGAGACTCCTAAAATAGTCACATGCTAGAAGGAAACATTGATTGAAAAGAGCCAAAGAAGATATTACCAGATAATTACCATACGATTTAAATGCATATTCCATTGTTCATACAGTGCTTTTTTTAGAGGTTAGAGCAGCAATGTGATATTAAATGCAATGCAAAATTATAAATCTCTAGATAATGAACTTTTTCTTTTCCGTTATATAGCAGTTAGGCAACTAAAACAGCCCTTGATGATTAAGGCAAATGCAGTGACACTAAATATTACATTAAATGCAAAAATACAGATGTTTTCTATAATATTGTACCTGCAGAGCTCTATGCCACACATGAAAAAGCACTGAGGCAGACAGAGGGCCTGAGAAAGAGAAAGAATGAAGGCAGCCCAGCAGAGCGATGAGAGTGAGAAATGCACAGTAAAAGCATCTTAGGGCTTGTGATTAGCAGGGGCATCAATAAATATCCAACAGTCAATGTAAGACCATTTAAAAATCTTTTAAATGCTCCTGCCAGTTTGCGGACCCATTACCAGCAAAAATCTCCTGAAAACACAGGAAGAGTATTGTTGCCTAAGCAAACCTAAAAGCCAACTAAAAATGAATGTCCTTGGTTTCTTGTGGTGAGTCCCAACTAATGCATCAGGAAAGACCTTCTGCCACACAACCTGAACAACATGTTCATATGTGCACACACCCTCCATACATAATTTTTAATCAGACTTGAATCCTAGATGCATAAACTTGGATCACCAAAGAAGCAGTGGATAAAATCAACTTTTCTTTAAAAGAATGGCTTCTGCAGATAAGTAATATGAGAACTTTGATTTAAAAATCTTTTGAAAATAGAGTTGATTTTTAACTTATTTTAGGAAGCAAAGAGCAGATAGCACATAGAGTATTTGTCTTAGCATAACTGTTTCTCTTGCCTTTGGTATGTCTTTATATATTAACCACGTGTAGATTATGCGTGTACCCTCAGTCACTTCAGTCATGGCCAACTCTGCAACGCTATGGAATGTAGTCTGCCAGGCTCCTCTGTCCGTGGTATTATCTAGGCAAGAATACTGCAGTGGGTTGCCATGCCCTCCTCCAGGGCATCTTCCCAACCCAGGGATTGAACCTGTGTCTCTTATATCTGCTGCTTTGGCAGGCAGGTTCTTTACCGCTAGCACCACCTGGGAATCTATAATGTAGATTATATATACTTCACTTACATATGTTTTGAGTTTTTGAGCAAGCTCCGGGAGATGGTGAAAGACAGGGAAGTCTAGTGTGCTCTGTAGTTCATGAGGTCACAGAGAGTCAAACACAAATTAAGTGACTAAACAACTTTACTTGGTCATGGTACAATAGGGTTTATATATTATAATTATTGTATTAATTTACATATCATTGTATACAATAGGAAAAAAGGAACACAGTTTTAAAAACAACTTTTTCTTCAACAGCTGAACAAAAATATCCTGTTACAATTGAGAACAAACAAACAAAAAGAGATTTTCCAAATTTCACACATATTTAGGTACTTATAGGGAAAGGAAACAAAATTAAGAGTATCAGATAACCTGAAAGAAACTGCATAATTTTTAGGGTCTGTATTAAACAAAGTTTTATCTCTGCTTTTAGGAGATTTACTATGGTTTTTACTTTTTTAGTCAATAAATGGATACAGGGTTGTTGTTGTTGTTTTTTTTTTTTCCTTGATTGTGATTTTTAGATCTTAAAAGAAGATGCTATTGTGTTTGTCTAAACTCTTAATATGGTCACTCTTTTGTTTTAGTAGCCAGGATGCCTTGGAATGGGAGTTCTTACTTAAACGTTTTTCTTTTGCCATCACCTCAAATACTTGGGTTTTTACTTGGCTTTTTTTTTTTTTTTTGCCATACCACATGACTTGTGGGACCTTATCTCCCTGACCTTGCAGTGGAAGCATGGAATCCCAACCTGCCAGGGAATTCTCTGGAGAGTGTTTTAGATACTCTAAGACTAACTGACTGAAGGCATATTCTCTTGCAGCTAAGGAGGGTAAAGAAAAATGTTCACTTCAGAAATGCTTTGAATAAAAAGACAACTTTTAAACATATATAAACAGTATTTTTTTAAACCACTGTGTTATATGAAATTTGTATTTTAAAGAGAAGCTAATTTTTTCCCTTTTATTAGTTTTGCTAAAAGTTTATAAAATATAAATTTATGTGCTGTCACTATTTATGCAGACTTCTTTTTCTCAACTATCCTACCTATGTAAGTACATACCATATTTACATTGTCATCCGTCGCATGAAATATGTTGCTTGAGTTTCACACTATGCAAGTGTAGCCCCTCAGTGACTTTCACCTTTGAATAGTGTGAACGGTACAATGCACCTTTCTTTCTGAGTGTTGTTAAAGGTATCTGAAACAGAAGTGCTTGTATTTTCCAGCCTCGGTTTGATTATTATGTCAGGCTTGTGAATGATGTATCTTCAAAGAGATATTTGTCAGAAGCAGAATACATGCTTACTTACCAACAGTGAGTGAAACAGAAATGGTAGCTTTGGCCTATCCTGTGCCATATAATATTACAAACCTATTCCAGAATAAAGGTGAAAAGGCATTAAAAAGACTTGAAACCAGTGTTTAAATACACTTGAATTCTAGTATATTATTTTACTATTAAATGAGTCTTTAGATTCTACCCTCTTCCGCTGTAAGATGAAATACTACCATCATGTTATTTTTTTTTACTTGCATCTCTATTATTTGTACAAGAATTTTAGTTATAATTATATTTTCATCTTGTGCTCATCCTGTCATTTCTGACTGTTTGTGACCCTACAGACAACAGCCTGCCAAGCTTCTCTGTCCAGGCAAGAATATTGGAGTGGTTGCCATTTCTTCTTCCAAGGATCGAACCCATGTCCCCTGTGTCTCCTGCATTGACAGGTGGATTCCTTACCACTGAGCAACCAGGGAAGCCCCTATATCTTCATCTATTAATAAATATTTACTGGTGAATTGCTATGTACAGCAAACTTTGCTTTATACAAGAATATTTAAAAAAACAGAAAATAAAAACAAACTAATACTCAGTCTCATAAACTAATATTCAGTCTCATAATCTATTCCCAAAGACTGAGAAGGTAAAATTTTGCAAAGGATCTTCAAAAAGATGGTTTTATTCAAATAGTATGTTAGTCCTACAGATAAAAACCTGAATCTATCCTTTGTGGTCCAAGAAGTCTTCCTGAAACTGGTGGCCTTTGTTCTAGACCTTGCTTTCATAATGTTTGAAAAGATATAAGTGTACGAAGTGTACTTTTCTTTTCATTCATTCCTAACTTGGTTCCCTGAATGTCTAGAACAAAACAGGTAAACCATGATGGTTTATCTTGTATATCAGCTTGATGTCACCACAAGTGCCCAGATATTTGGCAAAATAGTATTCAGGGTGTTTCTATAAGGATGTTTTTGGGTGAGATTAGCACCTACACTGGTGGACTGAGTGAAAATTGCCCTCATTATTGTGGATGAGTTTCATCTAATCAGTTGAAAGCCTGAATAGAAACAAAGGCTGCCTTTCTATGAGTAAGATAATCTTTTCTACCTGACTGCTTTCAATCTGAGACACTGGCTTTTTCCTGCTTTCACACTAAACTGAAACACTGGCTCTTTCTTGGTATTGAGCCTATGGCCTTTAGACCACCAAAACTATATTGTGAGTTCTGGTTCTCAAGCCTTCAAACTCAGGTTGAAGCTACAAAATTAGCATTTGTCTGTTTCCAGATTGCTGATTTACTCTGCAGGTCTTGGGTTTTGTCAGCCTCATAATCATGTGAGCTAATTCCTTGTAATAAATCATTTTCTTTTTGTATGCTGCTGCTGCTGCTGCTAAGTCACTTTAGTCGTGTCCGACTCTGCGACCCCAGAGACAGCAGCCCACCAGGCTCCCCTGTCCCTGGGATTCTCCAGGCAAGAACACTAGAGTGGGTTGCCATTTCCTTCTCCAATGCATGAAAGTGAAAAGTGAAAATGAAGTCACTCAATCGTGTCTGACTCTTAGCGACCCTGTGGACTGCAGCCCACCAGGCTCTTCTGTTCATGGGATTTTCCAGGCAAGAGTACTAGAGTGGGGCGCCATTGCCTTCTCCGTTCGTTTTGTATACATACATGCTATTTGTGTTTTCTCTGGAGAGATTTAATGCAATAGCTGAGCAAATTTGCTTCATCCTTACTATTTATACCTGAGGACTTCATATAGGCCAGCTAACTTCTGGTATGCAGTAAAGAAAGTGGTTAAAGCAGGATGTCAAATTGTGTCTTTCCAAATCTCTGACTTGATTGTTCAGTTTTTCGTAATTATTTCAAGGAGATATAGAAAATACTGTTCATATTCCTGTTATACTGTTGTATATGTGTAAAAGATTCTTAATTCCAGTATGAATCAGTATAATAATCTTTCTACATTCATTGTACAATATTTTGAACATCTGCTATATTCTAGGATCCGTCCAAGACTCTGCATACAAAGGTAAACAAAACAATGTTAGCAGTTCCTAGGGGAAGCATGTTCATTGAGTAAAGATAGAGGATTAGTGTGATAAATCAACAATTGAAAGGTAAATGTGAAGCCCAGAGGGCTTCTTCAGTATTAAGAACTCTAAGAGGTCTAAGGTTTTAACCTACTTTTTTTTTTCTTTTTTTTCTTTAGTATTTTGTATTGGTGTATGCTGCTGCTAAGCACCTAAGAATTCATGCTTTTGAACTATGGTATTGGAGAAGACTCTTGAGAGTCCTTTGGACTGCAAGGAGAGCCAACCAGTCCATTCTGAAGGAGATCAACCCTGGGGTTTCTTTGGAAGGAATGATGCTAAAGCTGAAACTCCAGTACTTTGGCCACCTCCTGCAAAGAGCTGACTCATTGGAAAAGACTCTGATGCTGGGAGGGATTGGGGGCAGGAGGAGAAGGGGACGACCGAGGATGAGATGGCTGGATGGCATCACTGACTCGATGGACATTGAGTGTGAGTGAACTCTGGGAGTTGGTGATGGGCAGGGAGGCCTGGTGTGCTGCGATTCATGGGGTCACAAAGAGTTGGACAGGACTGAGCAACTGAACTGAAATGCTGCTGCTGCTGCTGCTAAGTCACTTCAGTTGTGTCCGCCTCTGTGCGACCCCATAGATGGCAACCCACCAGGCTCCTCTGTCCCTGGGATTTTCCAGGCAAGAATACCGGAGTGGGATGCCATTTCCCTTGATTAATAATGTTATGTTAGTTTCAGATGTACCGCAGAGTGATTCAGTTCTACGTATACAATTATGTATTCTTTTTCAAATACTCTTCCTATTTAGGTTATTACACAATATTGAGTAGAGTTACCTGTGCTACAGTAAGTTCTTGTTGGTTATCTACTTTAAATATAATAGTCTCTATATGTCAATACCAAACTCTGAATTTATCCCTCCATCTACCATGCCCCCACCATTCTGCCCTGTTAACTATAGGTTAGTTTTCTAAATTGTTGAGTCTGTACTTTGTAAATAAGTGCATCTGTATTTTTTTTTTTAGATTCTGCATATAAGCAATATTGTATAATTTTCTTTCTCTGCTTTACTTTACTTAATATGATTATCTCTAGATCCCTCTATGTTGTGGCAATATTATTTCATTATTTTTAATGATTGATTAATATTCCATTATGTATGACATTTTCATTATCCATTCATCTGTCAGTGGACATTTAGGTTGCCTCTGTGTCTTGGCTATTGTAATCAGCACTGCAATGCACAATGGGGTACATGCATTCTTTTGAACTATGGATTTCACAGGATATATGCACAGGAGTGGGACTGTTCAATCAAATGCTAGCTCTATTTTTAGTTTTTTAAGGAACCTCCCTAATGTTCTTCATATTGGCTGTACCAACTTATATTCCCACCAACAGTGAAGAGGATTCCCTTTTCTCCATACCGTCTCCAAAATTTATTGTTAATAGATTTTTGATGTTGGCCATTCTGAAAGGTGCTGTCTCATTGTAGTTTTGATATGCATTTTTCTTTAATAATTTGATATGCATTTCTCTAATAATTAACAGCAACCATAATTAGCTATAGTGAGCACCTTTTCATGTACCTCTTGGTCATCTATATTTTCTCTTTGGGGAAATGTCCATTTAGGTCTTCTGCTCATTTTTTGATTGGGTTGTTCTTTTTTTTGACATTGAGCTTTATGAGGTGTTTGTATATTTTGGAGACAATCTGTCAAATTGTTTACAAATATTTTCTCCCATTCTGAGGGCTGTTGTTTCATTTTGATTATGGTTGACTTTGCTGTACAGCAGATTTCAGTTTAATTAGTTCTCATTTTCTTGTTTTTGTTTTTATTTCCAGTATTATAGGAGACAGATCAAAAATGATATTGCTATGATTTATGTTGAAGAATATTCTATGTTTTCCTCAGTTTCATAGTATCAGGTGTTACATTTAGGTATTTAATTCATTTTGAGATTATTTTTGTATATTGTATTAGAGCATTGTTATTTAATCGATAAGTTGTGTCTGACTCTGCATCCCCATGGACTTCAGTGCCCCAGGCTTCCCTGTCCTTCACTATCTCTTGGAGTTGCTCAAACTCATGTCTATTGAGTCAATGATGCCATCCAACCATCTCATCCTCTGTCACCCCCTTCTACTTCTACCCTCAATCATTTCCAGCATCAAGATTTTTTCCCAACAAGTTGACTCCTTGCATGAGGTGACCAAAATATTGGCGCTTCATCATCAGTCCTTTCAATGAATATTCAGGGTTTATTTATTTTGGATTAACTGGTTTGATCTACTTGTCAAGAGTCTTCTCCAGCACCACAATTCAAAAGCATTAATTCTTTGTCACTCAGTCTTCTTTATGGTCTATCTCTTACATCCATACATGACTACTGGAACCATAGCTTTGACTATACAAACCTTTGTCAGCAAAGTGATGTCTCTAACTTTTTACTATCCTGTCTAGTTTTGTCATATCTTTCCTTCCAAGGAGCAAGCATCTTTTAATCTCATGGTTGCACTCACCATCTGCAGTGATTATGGAGCCCAAGAAAATAAAATATGTCACTATTTCCATTTTTTACTTTTCTGGTGGCTCAGTCAGTAAAGAATCCACCTGCAATGCAGGAGAACCAGATTCAATTCAATTTCATCAATTGTAATTGGTCTGTTCATATTTTCCATTTCTTCCTGGTTCAGTTCAGGAGAGTATACCTTTCTAAGAAACTGTTCATTTCTTCCAGGTTGTCCTTTTTATTGGCATATAGTTGTCTGTGGTAGTCTCTTATGATTCTTTGTATTTCTGTGTTTTCCATTGTAACTTCTTTTTTATTTCTAATTTCATTGATTTGAGGGCTCTCTCTTTTTTTTTTTCTTGATGAGTCTGTCTAAAGATTTATCAATTTTTTCTATCTTTTCAAAGAACCAGCTTTTAGTCTTATCCATCCTTTCTAACATTTTATTCATCTGTAGTTTATTTTTGTTCTACTCTTCTACTAACTTTGGGTTTGGTTTGTTCTCTCTCTAGTTGCTTTGGGGTAAAGTTAGGCTGTTTTTTCTGAAATTTTCCTTGTTTCCTAAAGTGTGAAGTCGCTCAGTCATGTCTGACTCTTTGCGATCCCATGGACTGTAGCCTACTATGCTCCTCTGTCCATGGGATTTTCCAGGCAAGAATATTGGAGTGGGTTGCCATTTCCTTCTCCAGAGGATCTTCCTGACCCAGCCCACACTGTAGGCAGATGCTTTACCATCTGAGCCACCAGTGACGTCCTTGTTTCCTAAGGTAACCTTTTGCTATACATGTCTTACAACTGATTTTGCTGTGTCCATATGTAATATCATGTTTTTATTTTTATTATTCTGTATGTAGTTTTCTATTTCCTCTATGATTTCTTAAGTGATTTATTGGTTGTTTAGTAGCTTATTGTTTAGCCTCCTTGTGTTTGCATTTTTTTGCATTTTTTTTGTAGTTGATTTTTAATCTCATAACATCATAGTCAGAAAAGATGCTTGATGTGATTTCAATTTCTTTAAATTTACTAATGCTTGCTTTGTGAGCCAGCATGTAATCAATCCTGGAGATGTTCCATATCCACTTGAAAAAATATATATATTCTGTTGCTTTTATGTGGAATGATCTATAAATATAAATTAAGTTCACCTGGTCCACTATGTTAAGGCCTATGGTACGTTATTGATTTCTGTCCAGATGATCTGTCCACTGATGAGAGTGAGGTGTTAAAGTCCCTATTATTATTGTCACTTATTTTTTGTCTGTTAATATTTGCCTTACATATATAGAGAGGTACTCCTATGTTGTGTGCATATTTATTTACAGCTGTTACATCTTCTTGGAGTCATCATTATGCAGGTTTCTTCTTTGGTTTTTTTTTTTTTTTTTTTTGTTACCAGTCGTTTTTAACATCTCTTTTGTCTGATGAGTAACACTACCTCATCTTTATTTTGATTTTCATTTGCATGGAATCCTGTTTTCCGTCCCCTCACTTTCAATCTGGATATTTCCCTAGTCTAAAATTGGTCTTTTGCAGAGGGTATATATTACAGGTCTTGCTTTTTTTTATCCATTCAGACAGTCTACATCTTTTGTTTGGAGCCTTTTATTTGTTTTTGTTTATGGTAATTATCAGCATGTATGTTTTTATTATTATTCTGTTAATTGTTTTGGATCTGATTTTGTAGGTCTTTTTTTTCCCCCTTCCTCTTTTGTTATTTCAATCTGGATATTTCCCTAGTCTAAAATTGGTCTTTTGCAGAGGGTATATATTACAGGTCTTGCTTTTTTTTATCCATTCAGACAGTCTACATCTTTTGTTTGGAGCCTTTTATTTGTTTTTGTTTATGGTAATTATCAGCATGTATGTTTTTATTATTATTCTGTTAATTGTTTTGGATCTGATTTTGTAGGTCTTTTTTTTCCCCCTTCCTCTTTTGTTCTTTTGTCCTTTGATTTGATGACTACCTTTAATGTTGTGTTTGGATTCCTTTTTTCATTTCATATGTGTATTTATTGTAGATTTTTGGTGTTTCCCATGAGGTTTTGTATAGCAGTCTATAGATAAGCAAAATTATTTTCCATTGGTGGCTATTTAATTTCACATGCATTTCCAATATTCTGCATTTGAACTCTTCTCACAGTCACTGGTTTTGATGTCATATTTGGGTGTGAATGATTCCTATCCTTATGCTAGATTTGTTTTTACTGGTGAGCTTTTCCATTCATAATTTTCTGTTTGTAGTTTTGCCATTTTTATTTTTCTTTAGAATTTGTTGCAATGCTTCTCAAGTTGTGCTGAATTCTCTTAGTTTTATCCTTTTCTGTTAAGTTTTTGATTGTTAAATCAGTCAAATCTGATTGAGAACCTTGCTGTGCAGTGTGTTCTAGGTTGTATATTTTTCCTTTTCATCACTTTCAATATATTATGTCACTCCCTTCTTGCCTGCAGAGTTTGTTCTGAGAATCAAGAGTGTCAAGTAGTGTATTTAATGGGTAGCTGTAGGCTCAGGAAGACTTTAGAAAGCCTGTCTACTGGTGGGTGGGGCTGTATTCCCATCATATTTGTTGTTTGGCCTGAGGTTTCCTAGCACTGGAGCCTATAGGCTGGTCTTGGTGAGAAAATGGCAGCTTCCAAGAGAGCTTATGCCAATGAGTACTCCCCAGAACTACCAATATCAGTCAATGTCTTTGTCCTTCCAGTGAGCCATAGCCATCCCCTTCTTCCCCAAGGGGCCCTCCAGTATTAGAAACTAGGTCTGGCCTAGTCTGGTATCAGGACACTGATTTTTTTCCTGGGTCCTGGTACACATGAAACCTCGCATGCACCCTCCAAAAATGGAGTTTCTTTTTCTCCCAGTCCTATGGAATACCCGTGATCAAACTCTGCGAGCTTCAAAGTCAAATTCTCAGCAGGGGATCTCCTCCTTCTGATGCCACTTCCAGGCTGGAGTGCCTGATATGAGTCTCAAAACTTTAGCTTCTGTGAAGGAACTTCTATGATATAATTATTTTGCAGCTATACAAACATCACATAATCTGGAACAAAGATTATGTTATTTACCCTTAAGTCATGCATGTGAGTGATCTGTGGAGAACTGTTTGCCAACATTAATAGCAAATAAAGGGACTCTAATCTCTAAAGCAAAAGGGAAGAAACTGCTAAATAGCAAGTGTAGGATCTATTTATAAGACAGAAGTTTGTGTTCTCAAGCTGGATGAGCCTCTTATGTCAACATCAAAAGCTTAATGAGGAAGATGTCAGACCCCAAGATAGGGCATTGGAATATTGGTTGATATACTTGAAAAATCTCTAAAGCCTTTGGGCTCATAGACATTGTCCATTCCTCTCTTTAAAAGACTAGTGTTCTCTCTTTTTTAATAATGATTTTAGAGGCCTCTAACTTGAAAAGTATCAGTATATCTATTTCAAGATATATCCCCACTTCTCCTAGGCACTAGATGGATAAGTTTTATTAGGTCACAACCAATCAGGCAAATTTTTGTAATGCTTAGAGAGGAAAGTACTGTATATGAATGAGCCTCAGTATCTAGTCAACATTATAAAAATTACACAAGTTTGAAAAACTGGGAGGACTTGAGATACCACAAGATATACTCATAAATAATAGTTGTAAAAGATACTGTATAGCAAGAGAAAGAAAACCCAAGCATATAACAGAAATCTGAGACTTCCAGTTGTAGCTGCCTGGACCCTCAGTCATATAAGATGACCATTATCTTCAAAACATGAATTTAAAAGATACACTTTAGGTATTTTGGTCTCAGGAGGTGCCAAGGCTCCTGAGGAGTCATTTATGCTCCACTTATAACTAAAATAGGCCATATGAATCTAGATGGTAGATTTTATTTCTCTCTTGACCAAGAGTTAGTATCATGGTTCCAGATATTACTGAGGATAAGCATAGAACTACCATACACAAGCTTCAAGTTAAGTCTACTCTTACTGAGTTCATCTCTTCCCCATGACCCTACATCAAATATTCTTAGTTATAGATACTCACCATTTAAATTTTTGAATCCTTTACATTATTAAAATCATATGTAAGTGCTAGTCAATGCAATATAGATATTACTGCAAAGCAGAGTTCTGTAAATTATGGCATACTAATCATATCTGACCCATAGGCAGGCTTTTTGCATGGCCCTGTAAATAAGAATATTTTTTAGTACTTTTAAAGGATGATAAAAACAAAGATGTTAAAATAAGGAGATATTGTGTGTGGCCCCCAAAATCTAAACTATTTACCATGTGGACTTATAAATAAAACCTTTGCCAACCCTTGGTTTATTGGCACAGTTCAGTCCTCTAAATATTAAATATGCATTGTTACTAATCATTCAAAGGGTGGGCAACTCTTCTATCTCTTTTCACCAATGAAAATTTAACTCTATGAAGGGTATCAACAGATTATTTCAAAATTTGAAAACTAGCATTATATTTGATTAATTTGATTATAACAAATATAATATATATATATATATATT
>SJYC01002630.1:0-10833 GCA_006408675.1 Madoqua kirkii
TTGTTATATTAGTCTCACAAAACAAATAGAATATAGTTATTTCTTTTCCATTCTCTGGAAAATTTTGAGCAATATTATCTTGATAGAGAAGTATAGGGGCTAGAAATTTCTTTGAAGAAAAGCTTTACTTATGGACTAAATTTCCTTCAAAGAATAGGATTTTTAAATTATCTGTTCATTATGATATAAATCTTCTAAACTGTTTCTACAGCTAATTTTTTTTCAGTTTATTCATGTAAAATGGCTCATAACATTCTTTTATGTGCACAAGCTCTTTTGACAGTATAGCATTCATTAAACTGATATTTTGTATTTCTGCTCTATTTTAGTGAGTTATCAGTTCAGTTCAGTTCATATCAGCTGCTCAGTCATGTCCGACTCTTTGTGACCCCATGAATTGCAGCATGCCAGGCCTCCCTGTCCATCACAAACTCCCAGAGTTCACTCAGACTCACATACATTGAGTCAGTGATGCCATCCAGCCATCTCATCCTCTGTTGTCCCCTTCTCCTCCTGCTCCCAAACCCTCCCAGTGAGTCATACCTTGGGTTAATTTTTTTTTTTTTTTTAAAGAACACATGTTTGGCTTTCCTTTTTCTGTTAAATACTTATTTTCTGATTCATTCATTTTCTTCATATTTATTATTTTCTTTCTTTCATCACTTCAGATTTAATTTTTTATCATTTTTCTTTTCAGCTAGACTTTTTTAGAGCAATTATAAGTTCACAGTAAGACTGAACATAAAATACATAGAGCCCCACATACCCACCTCTTCTACCACTATTAATATATCCCACCAGAGTGGTACATATATTACAACTGACGAATCTACACTGATGAATCTTTATCAACCAAAAACCACAGTTTACATCTGGGTTCAGTCTTGATGACTGAACCAAGAGTGGCTTTGTATAAATGTAAAATGACATTTATGCTCCAATAATATTCTGGGCTTTGCCTTTTAATCTCACCCTCATCCTTTATGTAGAGCAAGCAGTGACCCTTTTACCTTCTCTATAGTTTTGTCTTTTCCAGGATGTTAAATCGTTTGAATCATACAGTATATACCTTTTACAAGTTGACTTATTTCAGTTAGTAATATGCATTTAAGTTTCCTCCATTTTTTCTTATGACCTGAATACTCATTTACATTTATCACAAAATTATACTCCATTGTCTATATGTACCACAGTTTATTTATTCTTTTACTTTCTGAAGGGCATCTCTTTGCCTCCAAGATTTTGCAATGATTAAAAAAAAAGCTGCAGTTTTTTTTTGAAGACATAAGTTTTCAACTCCTTTAGGAAAATACCAAGGAACAAGACTGCTATATCATATAGTAAGAAAATGATTACTTTGGGAATAAACTGCCAAACTATCCTTCTAAGTGGCTGTACCATTTGTGCTCCCACCAACAACGAAGGTGAGCCCCTGTTCCACATCCTCACCAACATTTAGTTTTCAATGTTCTGCTTTCTGGACTTTCTGGTAGGTGTATTGTGGTATTTCACTGTTGCTTTCATTTACATTTTCCAGATGACATATGATGTGGACCATCTTTTCAGATGATTTTTAAGCATCTGTATACCTTTTTCAGGATTTCCCTGGTTGCTCAGTGGTAGAGAATCCACCTACACTGCAGGAGATATGAGTTCAATCTCCTGCAACCCACTTCAGTATTCTTGCCTGGAAAATCCCAAAGACAGGAGAGCCTGGTAGGTTACATGCATGGTATTGCAAGAGTTGGACACAACCTAGCAACTCAACAACACCACACCTTTATCATTTGGATATGTTTGGTAAAGTCTTTGACTTAATTTTTAACTGAGTTTTCTTACTGTTAAGTTTCAAAGTTCTTTCTATATTTAGAATAATGGTCTTTCATGAAATAAGTCCTTTGTAAATATTTGCTCTCAAGCTGTGTGAGTCTTTTCATTATTTTTACAATGTCTTTCACAGAGCAGAAATTTTTAATAAAGTCCAGTTTATCTGATCCTCCCTCATGGGTTATGCTTTTGGTGTTTAACATTATTTTTTTAAATTGAAGTATAGTTGATTTAAAGTGTTATGTTACTTTCAGGTGTATAGCAAAATGATTCAGTTACATATAAATATACACACACACACATGTGCTTATTTCAGATTCTTTTTCATTGTAAGTTATTGAAAAATATTGAATATATTTCCCTTTGCTACACAGTAATTCCTCGTTGGTTGCCTATTTTATATGTAGTAGTGTATGTGCTTGGCATTGCAAATAAAAAATCATCACCAAACCCAAGGTCATCTATACTTTCTTCTTTATTACTTTCTAGTAAATACATTTTTGCATTTTACATTTAGGTATGTGAATAATTTTCAGTTCATTTCTATGAACAAATTTCAGTTTGTTTCTATGAACAGAGTGTAAGCTCTGTGTCTAGATTCCTTTTCTCTTTTAATTTGGATATCTAATTGTTCCAGAATCTTCTGTTGAAAAGGCTTTCTTTTTACTATTGAATTGCTTTTGTTCCTTTATTAAAAGTTTGTTGACTGTATCTAACAGGGCTTATTTCTGAAATCTCTATTCTGTTCCATTGATCTGTTTTTTTATATTCTTTTTCTAATAACAGACTGCCTTGATTACTGTAACTTTGTAGAATGTCTTGAAGACAAATAGTGTCAGTAACTCAACTTTGCTTCTCACTTTCAATACTGAGTTGGTTATTCTGGGTTCTCTACCTCTCCTTAGAAACTTTATAATTAGTTTGTCAGTAAAAAAATAACTTGCTTGGATTTTGATTGAAATTGAAATGAATCTACAGATCAATTTGGAAGAATGGACCCTGTAAAAATATTGAGTTGTCCTGTCCATGAACATGAAAGTACCTTCCACTTATTTAGTTCTATTTCAACACATTTTTAATGAATAAAATGAAGGGCATAGGCCTAAATGAATCAAAAGATATGTATAAATTCAGTAGAAAATCAGATTGAGTAATATACAAAGGGACAGAATTTAGAGAATTCAAAAAGCAGGCAAATAAATGGTGAATTTAAACTTGAGTTGTTTCTTAAGCCCATGATCCCCTATTTTCTAAAGTTACCTCACAGCCAAGTGGTATATAACTCATAGCTTTGTATTACTTAGAAATTTGTAAAAAATTACTTCATCAGGTTCACATTATAAATACATTTTTTTCTCTCTAAACTTGAGTAATATTATGTACACCAAGGGTACTCCTTGAAGCCTGGATTATTTTGTTTTCATTTCCTCTGTATTTTAAGAACTGTTCTTCACACAGTAGATACAAAAGTTAAATATAAATCTGTCCAGAAGAGGACAGCTTATGAATACCCTTAATTGGTTTATCATGCATGAGACTTCACAGATCTATTGTCAGGACTGATAGAAATTGCACATTATTTGCTTCTTTATTTGGCTTCCTTGAAACTTACATAGGCTTAAATTTTCATGCTGTATCCTCAGCCTTCCCAGTGTCAAAAATTGGAAGTTGGATGGAACCCACTGGACTTACTTAACGTTTAGTATCAAGTCATTCTTGATACTAAAATACAGAACAATTGAGAGAGTAGCATTGAAGCATATATATATAACACAGAACCTTTTATAGTTAGAATCTCAAGTTATAGATCAAAAATGCTATCATTTGGTGGTATGAAAAGACACTTAATCTCTGAGCAATTTTTCAGAGATTGAGCGGTTTCTCAGAGATTAAGATACCAAAGTTGTCCTACTTAACATACTGTCTCAGCCACAGTGCAGCAAGTTTTACTTGCTGGATGGAAGTAGGATGTCATTAAAATGATAATCTGCTTAATTCAACAGTAGAGTAGGAAATAGCACCTTGTCTTTTGTTCATCTCTCTTTACTGTTAGAATATAAATATAGCTAAAAATACACTCCAGAACCCTTACCAGGCTCTAAGAATCACAATGTAAAGAAATAACTACAACATAGGTTATAATGAATTAAGAAAGTCAGGAGATGATAGATAATTAACCTTTTTAATAAAACTGTGACATGTAGGAGAAACCATATTGGAACACAGATTAAACTTGCCCCTCACATAAAAAAAAAAATCAGCCTAAATCTAATTTTTAAATGAAAAAATAAATTAAAAAAAATCCTTCTATAGCAGTATAAATAGTCTTCTTCTGGACATCTATTTTTCTTCAACAGTTTGTGGTTTCAAAATCTAGGATATTGAAGTTCTTCATACACACATATTTACATGGAGAAAAAGTGAGATAGCTCAGAAAATGTATTCAATAAAAAATAAATATTCAATCTAAAATAAAAGAGAAAGGTTACAATTAATGGAGGGATGGGAATGTTTATATGATATTCTGAGTCCTTTCCGATGTTAAAGTTGTCGATACTTTGACTCTAATTACATAGTCTCCAAAACTAAAAAGATTGGATATTTGTTAGCATGATTTGTGGAAAATTTGAGAATACACAACAATATTTCAGTGGCAACAAATTTCTTTTGAGATTTCAATCTGGAAAGCTATTCTGTTTTTAAGTGTGTCTGTGTGTATGTAGTAGGAATTAGTTAGATAACATTAAAGATATAGTGGATACTGTCCTCACCAATGCCCCTACAGTAAGTTTAATCCCAAGGCAATAAGCAAAGTAGGAAGCTCGAATATTGTACAATCATGATAATAATTTAATGACCAAGATATTAGAAATCATTGTCTTTAATCTTCAAAATTACTTTAACATTAGAAAAAAAATGTTTCAATAGTAAGGCAATTGCCAAGTACCACTAAACTAGTGAATGATTTAACCAGAATCAGAAGCTGTGCAGTATGACAGCAATTTCCATGTTTTTATATGCAACATTATTTTTGCCTTGCCAGAAAGTCTGCAGAATAAAAAGTAAGGGAAAAGAAAGTACTAATACAAGTTTTCTGCTATTGTGGCTTCATCTACTAATAAAATTAGAAAATTTAAACAATATTGGAATAGATGAATGTCTTCCAAATGATTCTCCATAAACCTCTGGTCTTAGCTTGTTCATCTTCTCATGGCTGGTGTTTTCATTTCTCCTTTGCATCTCCTGTCATTCACTTCTATGATTACACCCTTGACCTTGATATCACAAGAAAATGAAAATTGCATCAACTCTTGACATCAAATACATACTTTAAAACAGCATTCCACATTCTTCTCTTCACTTGGTTGAATACCCTCATAATCCTATTACCTGTCAACGTTGTAAACATATTTGACACTATCACTTTCTAACTATCCATCAATACCACCCATTCTTATTTGATGTAAATTTCATTGTCTACTGTGGCAATCACTGTATTGCTTATATCAACATTTTTCTGATCTCCTTCTAGCATTATTTTCTGACAAACCTCAAACCTTTATGAAATGGATAGGCTAAATGTTCCTTTTTGTTTTATATGCCTTAAAACAAATTATCTTTAATACAATAGTCCAACTTGTTCTTCATAATAGGTAGCTCTCTCTCATGAGGACTCCCTTCAAGAAGTTATACAAGGATGCTAAGGAATTCCACCTTGCAATGCTACTACCTTCAGCATTTTGTCTTTACAGTCACCACAGAAGAGAAAGAAGGGAGAAAGGAAGAAAGAAAAAGGTTTATATTATTCCTAAAACCCACTTCACAGTTGTATGTGTGCATACACACACACACACACACACACACGCACACACAGACTTCTAGACTTCCATTTAAATAGTACCTATTCACAGAAGTCTTCCCTGACATCATATTAAAGATGATAGACCTATTCTTTTTTTCCCCATTTTATTAACACTTCATGCAGAAAAGGATCTTCAGAAGCTTCAGGCAATGTGTGAGGAGAAAACACAGCAAAATGGTTACATGGAGAGCAAGAGCAGAAAGTGCATTAAGAAAGACAACTATCAACAATGTCAAGTTATGTTGAAAAGATTGAGTAAAACAGATCCTTCTTATGGTCCATATTGTGTTGCAAGGGCTAAAAGGCCTTTCCTCAGATTCCTTTTTTTTTGGTTGAAGTTCTAGATAGAGTCAAGTTTCTGCCATTGAAATGCATTCATGCAAGATTTGAAAGGTAGGAATAAAACAGAAGTCATCCTTCTACAGTTCTTAAACAAGTTCTAAAAGACATGAGTGTGTTTGGGAGGTAGACTTCACATTCCAGTATCTACAGTGTCATAAATGAAGGTGAGAGTGAAGATAATAACACTGACACCAGCTGTGGCGGCTTCCTGACTTCAAGATTAAATTATTTGGTCTTTAAATAAAAATAATTTGGTTTATATATCATACATTAATGATTTTTTAACTGTTCTTAACCAAACAATTCTAGTGACAGTTGACCACTAAATTCCCTGAATTCAACTTCTCTGTGTTAAAAAATAATACCTAGCACTTTGCCTAAGAAAGTATTTGGTAACCAAAGAGGTTGCAGGAAACTGATTTTCGCAGAATTGGCTTATCCGACTTCATTGTTTTAGAAGCTTGAAAATGGAATACTATTAGTCCACAGATGTGTGCCAAAAGAATTAAAAGTTATTAACCTATAATTCTCTGGAATTAAATACTAATTGAAGCAACCTCTGGCAGACCAGCTGGCTATTGTGGTTGGTTGTTATGACAAGATTGAGTGTTACAACTTATGTAATTGGCTATGCTGACACAGTAGACATTTTTAATTAAAGAAAAAAGGTAAAAAACAGTGTTTACTCTAAAATAATCTCATATATCTTGCAGATGCAAAGTTGGGTTACTGAACTTAAAAAGCATTACAGAAAGTTTTCTTTCAGTTTGGTAAATTATAACGTATAAAGATTTATCAGCCCCCCATCTTATAAACGTAGAAAGCAATGGCACCCCAGTCCAGTGCTCTTGCCTGGAAAACCCACGGATGGAGGAGTTTGGTAGGCTGCAGTCCATGGGGTCACAAAGAATCGGACACGACTGAGCGACTTCACTTTCATATTCACTTTCATGCACTGGAGAAGGAAATGGCAACCCACTACAGTGTTCTTGCCCGGAGAGTCCCAGGGACAGGGGAGCCTGGTGGGCTGCCATTTATGGGGTTGCACAGAGTCGGACACAACTGAAGCAGCTTAGAAGCAACAGCATCTTATAAAATGTAAAGGACTGACTAGATCTCTGAAAACTTGAATGATACTAATTCCATTCAGATGAATGATGATGAATCTAAGGATTTTAGCCTGCAAAAACAAACAAAAATATCCTAAAGAGCATAAAAAGTGCCTCTTCTGTCTATTAGTAGAAGCGCTGCCTTGTGTGATGATTTGCAATGACCTCACATGAGGCAGATACCTTGCATGCAGATAACTGTTGACCTGTTCTCCACCCCTGTCATGTCACTTGTCTTTGGGATTGTAAGTGAATTAAGATCCAACATCTTAAAAGTAGCAAGTATATAAATTTTGATTTGGGAGAAAACAGTTTGCACCATAAAATTAAATTATCTTGCTAGTTTATACAGATAGATAGCTGGGTATTATATGAAGAAATAGATTGAATGAATTTTATTAATTGAGACAATATGAATATAGAATGTGAAATCTTCTCCAAATACTTTTCATAAGCAATTCATCTGTAGTTTATATTATAGCACATTAATCTCCATGAAGATTTTCCAGCCATATGCTAAAATCTATAAGGGAAGAACCTAGGAGAAAATCCTACAATTCATCTAAAAACATAATATTAAATAAAATATCATTTTTTTTTCTTTTGCTGTGCAAAAGCTTTTAAGCTTAATTAGGTCCCATTTGTTTTTTGTGTGTTTGTTTTGCTTTGTCTACATTCACTTCAGTTCAGTTCAGTCGCTCAGTCGTATCCGGCTCTTTGGGGCCCCATGAATTGCAGCATGCCAGGCCTCCCTGTTCATCACAACTCCTGGAGTCCACCCAAAGCCATTTCAGGTGATAGATCTGTCTCTTATACACATCTCTGAGTTTTCTTATTTTTGCCCTGTGTAGGCACATTTGGAGTCCTGAGAGTCTGGCAGAGAAAAGGGATGTGAATAACACAGGCTGATGTCCAGAAAGGGCATAGCACAACCTCAGCCCTGCCCAGAGTGGGATCAGGTGGCCAGCTGGATGTACAGGAGGCTTATGGAAGATAGGTGAGGCAAAAGAGCCCAGCAGGCCTTTAAAATAAAAAAGGCCGCCTGTCCAAGCAGGACCACGTGAATACTCCTGGGGGACCAGCTTGAGACTCTGCAGTGTCTCATGATCTGCTCAGACAAAATTCCCTCCTACCATATCAGGCCTGCTTCTAACTGTCCCCCTAATGACACCACGTATTGATAATTCCTAAATTTAAGCCTTTGAACGTTCTGTTTGTACCTCAGTTAATCTGGAGCCCCAGCCTGCCTGCACCTGTAATAGACATTAGGGATGAACACAGACAGTTTGGAAATCATCAATTTTGCTTATCCCATATGGCTCCAGCAGGATGCCCCTCCAGTGCCTGTTGGGCAGAAATTTTTGCATCTTTTGTGTAGATTTATTGATCATAAATGCATGGATTTATTTCTGGGCTTTCTATCTTGTTCCATTGACCTATGTGTCTATTTTTGTGCTAGTATCATACTCTTGATGACTGCAGCTTTGTAGTAAATCTGAAGACAGCATGATACTTCCAGTTATGTTCCTCTTTCTCAAGAATATTTTGGCTATTCAGGTCTTTTGTATTTCCATACATGTATTTTTTAAATTGTTTCAGTTCTGTGAAAAATGCCATTGATAACTTGATAGAGATTGCACTGAATCTGTAGATTGCTTTGGGTAGTATGGGCATTTTAACAATATTTATCTTCTAATCCAATAACATGGCATATCTTTCCATCTGTTTGTGTCATCTTCCATTTCTTTCATCACCATTTTATAGTTTTCACAGTACAAGTATTTTGTTTCTATCAGTTCAGTTCAGTCCCTCAGTCATGTCCAACTCTTTGCTATGCCCAGGACTGCAGCATGCCAGGCCTCTCAACTCCCATCACCAACTCCCAGAGTTCACTCAAAGTCACGTCCATTGACTCGGTGATGCCATCCAACCACCTTATCCTCTGTGGTCCCCTTCTTCTCCCACCTTCAATCTTTCCCAGCATCAGGGTCTTTTCAAGTGAGTCAGCTCTTCACATCAGGTGGCCAAAGTATTGGAGTTTGAGCTTCAGCATCAGTCCCTCAAATGAATATTCAAGACTGATTTCCTTTAGGATGGGCTTGTCGGATCTCCTTGCAATCCAAGGGACTCTCAAGAGTCTTCTGCAACACCACAGTTCAAAAGCAGCAGTTCTTCTGTGCTCAACTTTCTTTATAGTCCACCTCTCATATCCATACATGACTACTAGGAAAACTGTACCCTTGGCTAGACAGACATTTGTTGAGAAAGTAATGTCTCCATAGGTAGGTTTATTCCTGGGTATTTTTTTCTTTTTGATATAATGGTAAATGGCATTGTTTCCTCAATTTTGCTTTCTGATATTTTGTTGTTAGTGTATAGAAATACAACAGATTTCTGTATATTGAAACACTGAGCTGGAAGAAACACAAGCTGAAATTAAGATTGCTGGGAGAAATATCAATAACCTTAGATATGCAGGTGACAACACCCTTATGGAAGAAAGTGAAGAGGAACTAAAAATCCTCTTGATGAAAGTAAAAAAGGAGCGTGAAAAAATTGGCTTAAAGATCAACATTCAGAAAACTAAGATCATGGCATCTGGTCCCATCACTCCATGGAAACAGATGGGGAAAAAGTGTCAGACTTTATTTTTTTGGTCTCCAAAATCACTGCAGATAGTGATTGCAGCTGTGGAATTAAAAGATGCTTATTTCTTGGAAGAAAAGTTATGACCAACCTAGATAGTATATTGAAAGGCAGAGATACTACCTTGCCCACAAAGGTCCATCTAGTCAAGGCTATAGTTTTTCCAGTGGTCATGTATGGATGTGAGAGTTGGACTGTGAAGAAGGCTGAGCACCAAAGAACTGATGCTCTTGACTTGTGGTGTTGGAGAAGACTCTTGAGAGTCCCTTGGACTGTAAGGAGATCCAAGCAGTGTATTCTAAAGATCAGTCCTAGGTGTTCTTTGGAAGGATTGATGCTGAAGGTGAAACTCCAATATTTGGCCACCTCATATGAGGAGTTGACTCATTGGAAATGACCCTGATGCTGGAAGTGATTGGGGGTAGGAGGAGAAGGCAATGACAGAAGATGATATTACTGGATGGGATCACTGACTCGATGGACATGAGTTTTAGTGAACCCCGGGAGTTGGTGGTAGACAGGGAGTCCTGGAGTCCTGCGATTCATGAAGTTGCAGAGTCAGACATGACTGAGAGACTGAACTGAACTCACTGAACTGATATAGCTATTTATAACATATGCAGAATCTGATAAACTGATACAAATGAATATTTATAAAATATAAAAAGACTCATAAAAGTAGAAAACTAATGATTAACAAATGGGAAGGGTAGGGTGGAGGGACAAACGGGGAATTTGAGATTAACAGATGCATGCTACTTATATATATATTAGATAAACCACAAGGACCTAGTGTATAGCACAGGGAACTATATTCAATATATTATTATAAACTTCAATGGAAAATAATTTTTAAAAAATATACATGTGGAGGTTTAATAGAAAACAAAATTTTGTAAAGCAATTATCCTTCAATAAAAATAAATTAATTAAAAAATAAATAAAATATATATGTATATATGACACTGAATCACCTTTCTGTATACCTAAAACATTGTAAATCAATTATACTTCAATAAAACAAATAAGTTAGATTAAATTAAAAAT